>JAPYZJ010000886.1:0-34344 GCA_030522765.1 Ophioninae sp. B BG-2022a
TTTCGGAACGTTTCTTCCTCCGGTACGATATCATTTTTATACCTTCATACCCCATTAAATCCGACCAAGCTTAGCACCCGAGCTCTTCCTGCTGGTGGCAATTTTACCCCTCTTTTCGCCCTTCTCCTTTAACCTCACCATCGCTTTTCACACTGCGTCACCCCTCCGCTTATTGCTCTCAGAGTCCTCGTACAAACGATCCTCCTTGAAACGCCCTCTCTTCAACCAAACTTACGGTTCCTTTCTATGGAACCTTTCACATGTTGTCCCTTTTGACCTTCAATGACCCAAACATCCAATGGTACTTTTTGGGTCACCCCAATGACCCCATGGTTAGGATGAACGGTGAGGATTTAAAGAATTGGTTATAAAGGTCGTTTTAAGGACTTTTGGAGTCGAGGGTCTTTTGGTTTTTGTGTAAATATGAAGTTAGGTTGGAAAAAGATCTTTATTGCTTCTATCAATTGATTTTTTATTGTTTTGATACTTTTTGATTGTATCAGTTTGGATGTGGTATTTTGGGTTTGTTTGGGTTGGATTTGGTTAATAGGGTTTTCTTGGATAGTGATTTTTTTAGATGTTTTGAATTTTGGAAAATTCAGACGATGTGGGTCGCGATATTTTTGAGGTTTTGTATTTTGGAGAATTTTTAGGATTTGGATAGTATTATTTGGGAAATTTTGTATTGGGGAAAATTAAGTTGATTCGCAGGGCAGTGATTTTTTTTAATTGAGAATTTTGGAAAATTTTAATGATTTGGATGAGATTATTTTGGAAATTTTGTTTTTCGAAAAATATTGACTAGTCGGATGGCAGTATTTTGGAA
This sequence comes from Ophioninae sp. B BG-2022a, assembly GCA_030522765.1. NCBI lineage: Eukaryota > Metazoa > Arthropoda > Insecta > Hymenoptera > Ichneumonidae > Ophioninae sp. B BG-2022a. Next base: position 827 of record JAPYZJ010000886.1, read on the forward strand.
AATCTTAATTACTTGGATTCGTAAATATTGAAAATTTGATATTTTATAAAATCGTGACGATTTGTAGTATTTTGGAAATGTCATCATTGCATTGTTTGGGTTTGTTTGTATTTTAAGACTTTCGAATTCTCTTAATCGTCTTTTCTCAGATTTCAGTTCTTTCGTACTTTTTCCCTCGTTCTTCGAGCCTCAGTGCTGGAGCCTTGAACAAAAACGTTTCCCAATCTTGCAAAGGCTCTCTGCCTTAATTCCTGTGTATTCACTTATTCTTCGATAATTAAAGGCAAACGAGAAACGGCGAGATTGCGATCGAAGAAATTGTCACTCGAGGAAAGCACACCGTTCTTGCATTCACGAGGAAATCTCGAGGGTTTCTCCTCTCGCCTCCAGTTTCATCGAAATATATATCTACAGGCAATTCGAGGCCCTTATATAGGGAAGTCCATTTCGAATCGAACCCCCAAAATATTCGTTTCAAATTTGAAGATACGTGAAAATTGTCGTAAAAATATTCGTACCAAAAGTTGAAGGGCTTTTAATTTTTATTTAGGATCTATTAGACCCTAATTTAGAATGCAGGCCCTTCAATTATTTTTTATAGTTTTCAATGCAGACCCTTTTGATAGATTCCATACTTTTCAATGTAGGCCCTTAATTAAATTTCATGAATTTTAATGCAGGCCCTTTAATTCGATTTCATCGATTTCCATGCAGGCCCTTCAATATAATTTCATGAATTTCGATGCCTTCCCTTAATTTGATTTTATGGATTTCTATACGAGCCCTTTAATTCGATTTTATCGATTTCCATGCAGGCCCTTCAATTTACTTTCACGAAAATCTCGATGCACTCCCTCAATATGATTTCATGATTTTCGATGCAGGACTTTCATTCGATTACATGAATTTCAATGCAAGCCCTTTAATGTGATTTCATCGATGTCCATGCTGGCCCTTCAAATTAATTTCATGAATTTCGATGGAGACCCTTAATTTGTTTCCATGGATTCGGAAGCAAGCCCTTTAATTCGATTTAATCGATTACCATGCAGGCCCTTCAATTTAATTTCATGAATTTCGATGCAAGCCCTTTCCATTTAATTCAATGATATTCAACGACGAAGATCGTCATTAAGAGCTTTTGTATTGGGTTCTATCTGGACCGTTCACCATCCACGTATAGGCACTTAGGGCTCGTAAATTTTTCCAAATTAGGCCCTTTTGCCCTTAAAACGAAAACGAAGCTTTTGCTCGGGACCGAGCAAGCAGAAGAGTGGGGGATGGATCTCGTACCCAACCCAACAATTTAGCCGCACGAATGGTAACAGTAACGAGAGAATTGGCCAGGGTGGGGAGGGGAGGGGGGGGGGATACAAAGACCAGGAACTCTCCGAGCGCAGGAGGGAGGATGAATTCTCTGTGAGCAATCGAGTAACACTCCCCCCCCCCCCTCCAAACTCTGCGTATATCCACTCTCCTCTCCCCCTCCCCCCCTTAAATTGGGGATATCGCTTTACGCGTGAACGAACACCACTTTCATTAAAACGTGTGGCCGACCAATCTACTATACGCCTGTATATGCAAACGCCCCGCAATGTTTTCTGTTCCAACGAGACGTCGAGTACGTCCAGTTTTGTTTTTCCGATACGTTCGAGCGCCCCATTGATTAAGGGAACGAAAATCCAGCTGGTTTGATAAATATTATATCAGAAGGGGGTTTGGGTAGACGACGTTTCAAAATTTCATTTTTTAAAATAAGCTTTTAGCGATTTTCGATCATTTTGAATTTGGGAAAAAGAAATATTGTTTTTCATTTTTTTTTCGATTTTTGGAAATGAAATGTTTTTTGAAACTTTTGAGAAATGGTTTTAAATATCGAAAAGGGAATATTATTTTACTTGCACTTTTGGGTGGACAGCGTTTTGAAATTTCGTTTTGAAAAACAAGCATTTTGCGATTTTCGTGCATTTTGAATTTTGAAAAAAAGAAAAATTGTTTTTAATTTTTTTTTTATCTTTTGAAAAATGCTTTTAAATATTGAAAAGGACATACTATTTTACTTGCCCTTTTGGGTGGACGGCGTTTCAAAATTTCATTTAAAAAAACAAGCATTTCGCGATTTTCGACCATTTTGAATTTTGTAAAAAGACAAATTGTTTTTAATTTTTTTTTTTTTCGATTTTTGGAAACCACATATTTTTTTCAAACTTTCGAAAAATGGTTTGAAATATTGAAAAGGGAATATTATTTCGCTAAAGAGTAATATCACGAGAAAAAATGAAATGGAAAATCGAAATTTTGAGCGCGTTTTGGAAAACGAAAAACGAAGAGGGAAAAATGGTCTTGCGTTTGGATCGACGAGAAGATATCACGGGAAATTGTTATCACTGAAGGAAACGCGTAGAACTCTGGATCGTCGCTTCCGAATGTTCTTTCACTACGCAAACACAAGACGTACTCGAGGAATAGATTTTCAGGGCTTGGATGAACCCAAGTAGAATGGGCTCCGACGAAGCGTAAAATATTGTCGAGTCATTACGTCGTCGACAAGATTCTCAGCTAGTACCTACGTAATCGATCTGAAATTGTGTGCCTCTCAAGAATTCGTCATATATTATACCGTTGATAAAAATTTGTTGATTTTGCACTCGTGTTGAAAAAAGGTAAAAAACGAGAGGGAGGGAAGGGGGAAATTGATTAAAACGTATTCCCTAATCTACTAATTTTATAATCGATTCGTAGAAAATTGATATTTCGAAAAGTGAAATCTTATTTTTTCGTGAATGGAAATTTTTTTCACGGGTCGAAAAATTTTACGATATAAAATTATTTCGAAAAAAAAAACATCATACCTTTTCATGAATCAGTTAGCAAATTTTCTGATTAACTTTCTGCAAAATTGCGAGATTCTTACTTTTGTTCTTCCACCAGGAAAAAAAAAATAAAAAATCGACCTGTTTTTTAGGGGTTTCTTTTTTTTGTATTTTTAACGTTTCTTTTTAAGGGCTGAGAAAATTTTTAAGATCTAGACTCGGTGCTTTGAAAAAATATCCTATTTTTCCCTGACCCAATTAACAAAACTTTGTATTAATACCCTCTAAAATTTCGACTCCCTTGCTCCAACTCTTCCACCAGAAAATAACAAAAAAATTGACCTTTTTTTGGATTTTTATATACAGGCCTTAAACAAAAAAATGCTCGTAAATTTTCATAGCTCGGGTAAGCAAAACTTCGTAATCATAAAACCTATAAAATTTCGAGTTTTTTCCTACCCCTCCTCCACTTGAAAAAAATTAAAAATTGACCTTTTTTCGATCCCTAAATTCAGCCCTAAAAAATTTCTCGTAGTTTTTTATGACTCAGTAACGAAAACTTGTTATTAATAGCCTGCAGAATATCGAGTTCGTCCCTCCCCTTTTACCACTAGAAAAAAAAACTTTTAAATGCTTTTTTTTTTGAAATTCAAAAAATAAAAAAATTCTCGTAGCTCTTCACGACTCAGTCATCCACCAGCAATCTTCTCAATGTTGAATAACGTATCCGACGAATATTGCTTTCGCGGTTGATATTTCGTTTCGTTTCGAAATAAGGTGAAACATCCATTTCGCCGTAAATTCGCGTTTCCTTCGAGGGAAAGGTCGACTTTTGCAAAACGCGTAAAACAAAGGGCTACGGATACGAGGGGGCTGTAAAATGTTTCCCTCCCGGTTTATTACGTTGGCCTTTGCTACTTTGATGTCCCGAAGTTGTTGGCGGTAAAGAAACGGTGGATGAAATGACACGTGGATTTTCGAGGTGAGTTTACCGACGAGTACTCATCGCGTATGTCTACACACATAAAGGGGGATGTAAAACGCGCTCTACCTTTCAGTTCGTTCGTTCCTCCCTCCTCGTCCCGTTCTATCTTGAAGCGAACCTTAATTTCTCCATCATCTGGGTACGCTCTGGTATCGTGCCAGCTGTTACACCAGTGTCATTCGTAAATGTGGATTCCCATTGGCTCGAGTTGTAAAATTCGATCTTCCGAGTAAAAAAGTTTTTTTTTTTAATTCTTGCCGAAAAACACAAAAGAGCTGCTTCCTTTTTTCGAAATTTATGAAATACTGGTGTCTGCTCAGCTTGTCTTTTTTTTTGGAATAGTTCAAATTTTTTTGGAAAGGAATGGAGGTCGATACGAATCAATTTCAGCTTGAAATTTTGGAAAATATCATTTTTATTTTCCTGTAAAATTTTATGGAGTTTTCACTTTAATTCGTAACAAGAATTTTTTCAAATTCACAAAATTCTTTCAGTTATGCTTTTTATGAAAATCGCTCAAAACCTTGCTTCTACTTTTTACGGTTTTGATTTCTTTTTTTATTTTGTTATCGGCGTTTTTTTATTGAAAATCTTTTATCGTTTTAATTTAAATTTAATTTTTTCTACAGCGCGTGTTTTTATTTCAGTGTTTCTATCGTCGTTATTTTTTTCAGTTTTGTGGTCGTTCCTTTTTTTATTTCCATTTTTCCATCTTTTTTTTTTCATTTTTCTATAGTTTTTATTTCACTTCGATTTTTCATCGACCCTATTTTTATTTCGTCCTTTCTACTCTCCTTATTTTATTTCAATTATATTTTATCGTACTTTTTTGTTACTTTTTTTTATCCCCGTATTTTATTTGTATATTTTTTTGTATGGTTCTTCATTTTTTCGTGACGTTTCGCCGAGCACATTGAGGAGTCGGGGAGCAGGGGCGGTCAAAAGCACGTTTCATCCGATAAAGGGTAATTGACCGGAGAGTGAAAAATTGAAAGTATTTCACGCGGCCACGAGTCCCGCTCGGACTGAAACTCAAGTCTGCATACACGAGTACGTACACTCCGCGTTATCGACGGTGCCAACATGGCGATTGAATCACGAACGGATCATTTGTTTCGCTTGAAAAATTCACGATCGCTGCAAAGGTCGAGAGAGAACAAGAAGGAAAAACCCCTTTCCTATCACTCCCACTTTCATTTCGCAGATTAGACGATTTACCATTTTCGCGAAGGGCACAGGGAAACTGTGGGAAAACCGGTGCCAGAGTAGATGGACCCCCCAATTTTTTTCGTCTCGTGAAGAGTTTTATTTTTATTTAATTTTTGTCTCTTGCTATCATGTACTTTTAATTTTTTCTTTTTTCGAAATTCTATTTTTTTTCTATGGTTTTTATTTCATATCGATTTTTTCATCGTTCTTATTTAAAAAAAAAAATTTTCTCGTCTATATTTTATTTTTGTTCTTCCATCGTTTTTATTTTTATTTTATTTTTTCTCTCGTCATTATTTTATATGAATTTTTTCGTTTTCGATTTATAAGCCACGACAGAACGGTCACCGCTCCAAGTATTGGTCATTTTCACCTAACTTCACTTAACTCGAGTTTCTTTCGGAGTTTCTTCAGATTTATATCCTATAAAGGCGAAACACAGTAAATACGAAGGGTCGGGGGAAGATGTTTGTGGGCTTTCGCTTTGAGCTTTTCCGAACCGGTATAAAACTCGACGGGATGAAAATCTGAGTGAAATTCAGGATTCGTGGAAATGCGAATCAAAAGCTGAACGTTTTTCCTTCTTTTTATATTTTTTTTTCTCTCCGTCGTATGCTCGGTGTTTTTTTTTCTGCTTCGTACACACGCGTACAATCACGGCGCTTGCTCGGGGCTGACATCGGGGACAGTGCGGAAAATATATATGGGAAGTATTTGAAAAATGTGCTTGCGAATATGGACCGAGAGATTATGGAGGATGAAAAGAGCTTATACCGATATATGTATATATTCAAGTGAAGAAGTGATTTCGAGGACGGTCGTTTTCGAGGATAGTCCTCGAAGTGTTCAATTGTCCCCGTATTCAACGTTACGTGAAAACTGACGTCTTCGAAATATTTTTTTGAAGCGTCGAATCGCATATTTATAAGAATGTTATTTCGAGGACTGCTTGGCCTCAAAATCAACGATACATATATTTTTTAAGTGTCCTCGAAATCGTCAGATACTTGAATATTTGCAATATACATGGTGGATGGGGTTGCAAAGGGCCTCCCAACAGATATTGCAATTTCCGATTTTCTATAGTTCAGCCCTTTGCAACGATGTTGAAAAGCTCTTTCACAATTTTTCAAATAATACTTTTATACGACGATAAAATGCATGTAAAGGTGAGTGGAGATGCTTCCGTGCGAGCCACGCTCTTGCCGAATTTTTCAATTCTTACTTCATTTTTTGCAGCTTTTTTCTCTCGCATATTCGATTTTCACGATCGAAAAAGCTCAACAATGCACATCCTCGAATCGAAACATGATCGAATTCCATCCTCTATTTTTTTTTATTTTTCAAAGTGGAAAACGAAAAATCGATTTTTTTTTAAGATCAAAGGGCATAAGAATTTTGAGGACTCGAATGGATACTTTTTGAAACATTTAGAAATCAAATCTTACTTTTCAAATCACAATTTTTTGGGGGAGGGAAAAATAATATTTTGGTGGTGTTTTACATCGATTTTAAAGACCATTTTTTAGAGGTCATATTGATTACCCAGAGGACATCGATGATTCAATATATCGAAGGAAAATTGCTGTCCACAGGAATTTAAAAAAAATCATCTTTAAAATTCTGGAAAATTCATTTTTCCAGTCGTATGTATTTTCCCGTGGGAACCCTTCCACTTCAGTGTACTTTGGGTCGAAGATTAGACAATTTTCCAAAATTGTCGAAAATTGCTGTCCACAGGAATAAAAAAAAAATTCATCTTTAGAATTCTGGAAAATTCATTTTTCCTGTCGTAGGCCTTTGCCCTTGGGATCCCTTCTACCTCGGTGTACTTTGGCCCAAAGATTGGACAATTTTCGAAATTGTCGAAAATTGCTCACAGGATTAAAAAAAAAAAAAAGAAAAGCAGCTTTGGAAGTCTGGAAAGTTCATTTATCCCGTGTGCCCTTGGTCGTTATCGTTGGTCGAAAAATTCGTTGAAAATTTCATTTTTCAAATATCACGAGGTTGGGTTTGGTTGGGAATCGTGGATAGCCGGGAGGTTCGAGAATTCGATATGAACGAGGGAAGGGAATGGAAACAGAATAAAAGGTGAGTGAAAACTACTTCGCCCTCGTTGCTCGTCCGACCTTCGTTCGCGTACGTGAACTCCTAACGACCTCACTGATCGATAGGCGATTGCCTCGTTTTCCTTCCTCTCTTCGCTTCGTTTTCCATTCTGTATCCGTTTTTATTCTTTTCTTTCTTCTCTCCCAGAGATTCCGGCCAAGCTCTCGTTCCCACGGGACGTTACAGTTTCTTTTTTCTTCTCTCTTTCCAACGTTTTCTTTCTTTTTTTTCCTCATTCTTTCCCTCCTGATTGCAGAGAAAAGTATGCGTTCCGAGGCTTCGAAAATTGAAGTTTTCACGTTGCGCAGCCTCGCCGGAGGTCCGTTAAGTGGTCTCTCGCGCAGACAACTTTTTTTTTTTTACTCCACCAATGATACTGTGCACCAAAACCACCGAGTCCCCCAAATCGCTTTTCTGAGCTTGTTTTTGCCGCTTTCCCCGTGCCCCTGGGCATTTCCCACTTTTCCACTTCCGGTCTGGCTTTTTTTTCAACCTCAAAAGGAAACCGGGTGAAACGATACGAGCGAATTTGCGAATTCATAAAATTCGAAAAGAAAAAACAAAAAAAAGAATCTTTATTCCAAAAAGAATTACAAAAGAAAAAATCTTTTGTCAAAAAAAATCCATAAGAAAAAAAGAAAGAATCTTTTTTCTAAAAATAATTCCAAAAGAAAAAAGTAAGATTTTTTCTTCCAGAAAAAATATCAGAAGAAAAAAAAGAATCATCTCGCCTAAAAAAAATTCCGAAGGAAAAAGAAGCGACTCGTTCTCCCAAAAAAAATTTTCAAAACAAAAAATAAAGAAGCGTTCTTTCAAAAAGAAAACTAAAAGAAAAAGAAACAAATTACAACGCCTCGGGCTCATATGTGTATGCGTATATATTACTAGCGGTTTCGTAAGACTTCAAAGCTCTATTCAAAAAAGCGGTCTCACCCCCTCCTTAACCTCTGTCTGTTGTATTTACATATCTCATTTCACGTAAATTGAACACCCCGAACACCCCCACATTTCGGACGAAAAATAAATTATATTTTCAGCCAGACGAGAAAATAGATATTAGAGGCAATACGTAGGCATCGCTACTCGCCTCGAATGCTGGGGCTTATCGAGTTCTACATATAAATACATTTTTTATTTTTATATCTGACAAACGAAATAAAGACGAAAATTCTTTTTATTAATTGTAGAACCGAATGGATTTCTATTACTCAAAGTCAAATAATAATTAATTAACGAATATTTAATGAGGATAAATAAATTTAGTGATGATAAAAAATTTAATGAATTTTGAAAAATTTAAAAAATGATAATATCGCGTGGATTATAAATTCTAAAATAATTTCGATAACCCAACAAAGTTGATTTTTACCGAATTTTAACGGCGTCAATCCCAACCTCATAATTCCATGCACAACAGAAAATGCAGTTTACATAATGCGAGAGACCATGCAGAACAAATTTGAAAAATGGGGAGTTACCGAACTAAAATTTGTCGGTCTGGTATATTGTAATTTAATGTAAATTCAGGGGATTTTGCTTTTCATAAAGCGGAAGTTTCGATTCGGGCTGTAGTGGACATGGCACCTGCAGCTGAGCATATTGGAAAGGCTCCAATGACCCAGTTGGCTCGTTGCACAAGAGAAATACGTCACGGTAAAACGCCTATGAAATTTAATTTTTTAAAAGTAATCTTATCGGACTGGAAAAAAAAATTATATGAATAATTAATTATTAATTAAAAATAAATAAAATATCAATGAAGGAAAAAATAATAAATAAAACATTAACAAACCAATATTTAATAAATATAATATTAATTAGTAAAAAATAAATTAATAAAAAAATCAATAAATACTAAGAAGTAAATAAATGTATTTAAAAAATATATAAAAAATAATTATTGTTACGATAATTATTGGATCGTTCGAGAAACAGCTTTGAGGACTTTTCCTCGATGAAGAACCGGAAGCTCAGGGCTGAACCTGGCGATGTCTCAGGCTTTTCACTAGGTTTTGCAACTGCAGAGAGTTTCGCTTGGATCGGCATCTCTGTGGTTTAATATACGCCAACGTCTTCGAAACTCCGTCGGGAGATCCGTCACACCGAGCTTGTTTCGAAGTTTCTTCCGCACACGCTGCAAGGATCATACAATCGCGTCGTAATACACGAATATATTTCTCCAGCGATTCTCCAGTAATACGATACTCGCTTGGGAGGTGGCTGTCTCGCCCAGACTAATGCGACGCATTATACACTCCTCGTATATCGTCTTCCATCCCTCAGAAAATCCTCTTTATTCCGGAGAAAAAATAAACGCCCGCTGATTTTTTATCACCCGTTTATCGAGGCTTTTTTTGGCGCTCTTGACCATTCCCACATTTTTTAGTTTCCTCGAAACAATTTTCGTAAAAAACTTCGCCTTTTCGTGGGAGGATTTTGGCAAAAATTATCTATCTTCAAATTTTTATTATCAAAATGGATTTTTCAATTTCTAGGGAAAAATCGAGTCGAAATTTTATGTTAAAAAAGAGGCGTTTTTTAAATGAAGATTTTCGGGAGGAAAATTGATGACTATTTGTCTATTTGAAAATAGTTATTCACAAATTTCCATTAGAAAGCAAATATTTTCATTCTTCCTTTAAAAAAATCAATTTTTAGATTTCTATTCTAATAGATATTTGGAATCAGTTTGTAATATTCTATAGGAAATTACAAGTTCTACGGAAATCTCGAAATTCCCGTGGAATGGGAAAATTTGAAAAATCTATTTAGAAATCTCGATGAGAAAAAAGCCATTTCCAAATTCTCATTGCGAAGAACCATTTACGAGTTTCCATTAGAAAAAAAGACTTTTCCAATTGCTCACTGGAAAAATTAAATGTCAATTTTCGTTGAAAAAAAAAAAAATTTCTCACTTTTCATTGAAAAAAAAAACAATTTCTCAATTCTCATTGGAAAAATTAAATACGTCAATTTTCATAGACAAAATTAAATATATCAATTTTTATTGGAAAAATTAAATACGTCAATTTTCATAGACAAAATTAAATATATCAATTTTTATTGGAAAAATTAAATATATCAATTTTTATTGGAAAAATTAAATATATCAATTTTTATTGGAGAAATTAAATATATCAATTTTCACTGAAAAAATTAAATATATGAATTAACCTAATAAAAATTCCATTTCCATTTCGATGGTTGACTCGATGGGTGACGAAGGAGTAATTGAATGGTGAAAACGGGGCATTCGCGTGGATAGGCTATGTAATTCATACAGGGATAGCCAATAGTCCATGGAAAAAGGATGATCAAAGAGGCTGGAACGAAATTGTTTGCTTACCCTCGAGGGTACCGGTGTACGTGTGTGACGGGTCAAAGGAGATTCGTCGCTCGTTCGATGCTTCAAAGACGGCATCTTCGTGAAAGAGCCCAGTGTCCCTCACCAGTCGCATCTTGAATGTTCTGAAACACGAATGCGCAAAAGAAGTAAGATTTTTTTCGAACGCCTTTTGACGTTTATCAACCCCCTTCTCCCACCCCTTCCTCCCTATGACTCTCTTTATTTCTCCTGGTCTCCCTTAAGCTTCTTTATAGACCTATTTTCGATTATGAATTTTGGAGTTGTTAAATATTCGCTTTGACATTCCAGAATATGCCTCAAGCTTGAAAAGTATATTTTCTGGGTGAAAGCTTTCCTAGGAACAGCTTTTACAAAGCTCATTTAAATTTACAATCGATAATTTAAATTTTTCGTATTTTTTATCAGTTCGAAATCTTTTTTCCAAAAATGTAACGAAAAAAGAAAGTTTAGATTGTGTGATAATTTTTTTTATTTGTTTACTCATAAATCATTTATTTAAGAAAATAATAGAATTTCAGAAATTCTATACTGATGCAAATGTTAATTGCGTTAAAATGAAACTGTGTTAAAAAATGTTTTTTTTTTTAATATGAAATCTTTATTATTTCGAAAAAAGTGTAATATTGGAATAGTTTTTATGCATTTTAAGTTGAAAAAAATTGAAATAAAGAAATTCTAATTAAATGAATTCTCAAAAATTAGGAACAAATAAATTTTAAAAAAACTAAAATTGAATAAATTCTGAAATAAATTTCCAACAAATAAACTCTAAAATAATTAATAACAACTATCAAGGCCTGCCAAAAATTATCATTCGTCAAATATAAAATAATGTTCAAGTTTTTAAATCCTCATTCAGTAATCGTAACCTTAATCACGCGAGACACTCGCGACAACTTTACCGAGTCCATCGACCGCATTTCCATTATGCGAACTTATTCGCCCGATGGAGGATCGACGAAGAATGCGACGGCGGAGGCCCTGAATCACGCGTTATACGCGATAAGAGAATTTGCATTGTAACTACGTTTGACAGGAGTCCATGAGGGTGGTAGGTGAACTCTTGCGTGGAAGCTCGAGCACATGGATGATGCGTAGATAGGCCGCGTGCATTTTCCCGTTAAACCGTAAAGACCATATTATATCCGTGAATATAGCAAGATGGTTATTTTATTTACAAAATGCCGTTAAGAAAATCCAAATATTTAGTTGGTTCCAACCCAAAAAAATTGGCGTTGAGAAAATCCAAATATTTGTTGGTTCCAACCCAAACAAACCCAAACAAAAAAGCGTTGAAAAAATCCAAATATTTAGTTGGTTCAAACCCAAAAAAACCCAAACAAAATGGCATTGAGAAAATCCAAATATTTAGTTGATTCCACTTGACCTAGAAATCACCTTCGAAACCACCTTCGAAAATTCGAAAATGGTGAAAAAAAAATTGTTCCCTGTTTTAATTCACGTTTAAATTTTTCGGTCATCTGTTTCGCAAGATTTTTCGTTTGGGTTTGTCGTTGATGAATAATTTGTGTGTCCGAAAATAAATGGGACACCCTGTATATGTGTACCCGGGAAGAACGGGAGCGGAAACGTCGAGAGGGTGTATCCAATTAACGTCGGCATCTACGTCAACGGCAGGGCTCTGGGCAGAGAACTAAACACAGCTACCGTGTCCGAGCGATATAACGATGCCTCGTAGAGGGACGTGTTGCCCCACGGCACGAGGTTTGACGTACTCCGGAATTGACACAACATACGCTGTGCACTCAACGAGAGACCCTTGTAACCGGCACGACCAATTTTATAGCCCAGAAAGATCGATTAATCATTATCGAAATTCAAAAAAAAACAATGTCAACAATATTTTGATAGATGAACATCTGTAGATCGATGGATCATCGAATTACGAAAAAAAAACCCTAGATTTTAGGCTGAAACGTCAAAAGTTAAAAATCGAACCCTGGAAATAAAATTCCAAAACTGAAGCCTCGAAATGGTACGATAGTGTGAAATTGACACCGTAAGACTGTATCCCAAAAATGATTGATTGATTGATTGATTAATGTATTTTATTTTGCTCCAGCGGACTTTCGGGCAAAGATAAATGGACATAAAAATAAATAATCGAGTAAAATAATAACAAAAAGTGAGATAAGAAAATGAAATAAAATTATACAAACGAGAAATGAGTTAAATGAGATGAAGATATGAGATAAAGATGAAATAAATGAGAACGTAAATTTCAACTAAAAGTAAAATAAACCGGAACTTTAACTCAAATTTAAGGTAAAATAGACAAGAATTTAAACTTAATAAACTATTTAAACATAATATATTTAGATTAATTAAAAGTAAAACGGAACTAAACTAAACAAAAATAAATAACATAGTAAATAAGTAGAATAATATCCACAAGCCAATTAGTAAAAAGCTACAAAGCTAAAAAATTAGTAAACAAATTAATCACTAATAAATTAGTAAATGAATCAGTAAAAAGCAAAATAAATAAATTAGTAAACAGCTATAAAGCTAAAAAATTAGTACATAAACTAATAACTAATAAATTAGTAAAAAATTAATAAAAAGCGAAATAAACAAATTAATAAAAAACTAAAGAGCTGAAAAATTAGTAAATACATTCATGGCTAATAAATCAGTAAAAAATTAGTAAAAAGCGAAATAAACAAGATGGTAACCCCAGGAATAAAAAATTCTGAATAAAATATGGCAGTTGGGCACCAACGTTGTTCAACGGACAAGCCCATGCACGAATCAATCGAAAAAGCATAATGCGATCCGTCGCTGGTGAAGCGAGGGACAACGAGGTCAATTAGCGATAATTAGAGAGCCATTAGCGAGCATTAACCGACACGCGCCTCCGAGAGGTGCCTCGAGATAGTCTCGTCATTGTGCAGCATCGTCTCTCGGCGACACATTCGACCATCGCTTCAAGGGATTAGACAGTAACGCACGCGAATCGACAACTTCCTCGATAATGACATCGATCTTTGGTCTTCCGCAGCTTCGGTACTTCCGTTTCAGCGCACGTGAAGTAACCCGGCTCTGATCAATTATGATGCCGGAGTACACACGTGATCCGATATATATATATATATATATATATATATATCTGGTTCCGAGATAATCTCACGTATCGATCGGTTTTGGCTCCACTGACCCGTGAATTAGGTTAAGAGCCACCAAGAATTAAACTCGAATTTTAGAATATTTTATCGTCGAATTTTATGCAAATTATTATTAAACGTGGAAAATTTCGAAAATTAAAAGTCAAACATTTTTCAAACATTGGAAGTGGACGATTTCTTAAATTTCGAAAGTGGACAATTTCTAAAATAAAATTTTTATAATTAAAAGTGCAAATTTAAAAAAAATTGAAAGTGGACAATTTCTAAAACTTCGAAAGCAGAACATTTCGAAAACCTTGAAAATGGGATAGTTCTAAAACGCTGAGAGAGGAAAATTTTTTAAATATTGAAATTGAAAAATTTCTAAAACGTTGAATATAAATAATGTCTAAAATATTGAAAGTGGAACATTTTTAAAACGAATTTCTAAATATTATTGAAACATTGCAAAATTAGATATTTCTAAGCCTAAACGATTTACGACCGGATCTAAACTTTTACATCGATGATTAACCGATTTTAAACTGACTATTTGCCCGATTGTCCATCCGGGAGTATCTTAAGTAGAACATGATAGCAGTGGTCAGACGTAATTAAATTTTGATTGTAGAACTTGAATTGCCGCTGAAGAGTCTTGGAATGGTATTTTTCAGGTGCCTATAGTCCATCGGGCTCTCGAAATTATCGATAAAGGGTAATTGAGCTTGCGACGTTAATAGGATTTTGTCAATTATCGAAGTGCGTTTTTATTGGAACTTGAGAAATTCCACGAATAAACTCAATGTTGGCTAATGGAGGTAATTATGAATTGTTAAATGAATTATGAAGCTGCATTATTAATTATTGATGCAAAGTATTTTATTATGCTTTTTTTTAAAATCAGATATTAACTAAATTTAATTTGACACCTGAGGTGATAACTGCGTTTCCTGAATTATCAATGGATTTGATTAATCATACATGTAAATTACTTTATTATTCAGTTACGTTGGAGTAGTCGATGATTATGAATAGTTGAATTCAATTCACTCCATTAAATCGTTCTTGCCATTTACAATAATAATTTATGTTTTACAATTAATAACAAATAATAAATTACAACTTTCCGAATCACCTAATTGTTCAAAATCAATTATTACATCAAATGTAATTTATCATTAATTATAATATTATAATACAAAAATTATAAAAAAATTTGAAGTTTCAAAAAATGATTAATCTTACAAAATTATTGAATCTTAATCTCAATCTCAATTAATCTAATCTATTAATTTTAATAATAAAATCTAATTTTATTTATTATTAAAATTATTGAATCTTACAAACAATTGTACGAATAATTGTAACGACGAGAATTTAACGATAAAGTAATTTTCTTGCTATCGTAATGTCAATTAAATGCTTTATTTCTAATTCATTTTTATTTTAATACAAAATCGATATTTGGTGGTCGGTGGGAAACGCTTAATTCATTTTGTATGTACACTGAAGCGATGATGCATCGAACGAAACGAGCACGAGTACGTGGAGTGCAATTCTGCAGGGATAGGCTTGAGCGTTATACCGTCAGGAAGGAAAGAGGCCTTCCACTGACAATGTAAAGCCAAAGAACAAGCATACGTGGCTCTACTACCGAGCCCTAACGCTAGTTTTATCGAAACGAAAAATGATTATATTAAGCTTCAAAGACATCCTCTATACATCCACGTTTTAATAAAAATTGAAAAATTCTTTTCGTTGGGATACAAAGGGAGCACAGGACGCACCTCTTATCAAAGAGTTCATATGAGCTTTGGATAAAATTGAATTTTATGGTTTTTCTTCTTTTTTATCGTTAGCTTCTCTGGAAATGATACAAAACATCAGCTAAAAAATGTTACTAATCGCAGGTAGGGATGATTTATTTTTTTGAAATGTGTCGAAAATTATGTTTAACAAAGCACAATTAATATACGATTTTTTAATCGAGTGATTTCTCACATAAATTAAATCAAAAAATTAAAACCCATTTTTTGATGGTTGATTTTTTAGTTTTTATTTCCTTAAATTATATACATTTTTTATTATGTATTGTCATATGTTTATTTATTTTGTTATGTTCCAATCAATATATATGTACATTTTTAAATATGAATTAATGTTTTTTGATGTACAATATTACTTCGTCTATTTATTAATTACCAAAATCGATCAAATCAAATGAAAATCAAATTTATTTTATCTCCTAGAGTAACCCGAAAAAAAATGTCGCACATTACAGTTCACGAATTCCCCAATGTCGATAAGCTCAATCAATCAATTAATTCGTATCACTTAAAAATAAATTAATAAATTCTATTCCGCGTCAAATTTCGAATGCTTTTCGAAAATAAAAATCAATCGAGTACCCAATTCCAATAAATTGCATTATGACTTAATAAATTCTATCCATCGTCAAATAAAAAATTGATTTAATTGATTTTTATAAATAATCGTTTTGTTTAAAGTTTCGAAAATAAAACGTGTCCTCGATATGCAGAGCTTGCTGGAGATGAGTTTGAAATTAATGCCGTAATGCAAATTCGTCGAATCCATAAATCCTTCTAATCCATCTGCCTCCTGTCAGGGAAGTAACGCTCCTATTACCTGATTAGGTGTGGTAGACGCGGACGGAAGGGTTGAGCGTCGCGGCGCCTACTCACCTGTTCACTGGCAATCTCTCTCTCAGATTTATCGCAAAAGCATGCGTATACTAACAATGATACGCGGGAATCGTGCATCAAGGCAGGTGGGAGAGCATTATGTTAAGTTTTTGCACGCGAGAGAGCGACGAGCCATCCGAGAAATGCCACCAAGATGACTACGATATTTTGTCTTCCGTTCGTGCAGTCGGTTCACGTCACTATCAGTGGTCCGGAAAATGGGGAAATGTCAGGAATCAAGAAAATATATGAAGTTTAAAATAACTAAAATAAAGATAGGTTAGAACTAAAAAAAAATATATATATATATTAAAAATAAAGAAAAAATGAAAAATTAAAAAAAAAGAGAAATTTAAAATTAAGGAAGAAATATTTAAAATAGGAAAAATGAGGGATTGAAATTCTAAAAACAAAAATCAGGAAAAAAGACAAAAAAATGGATTGAAAAGTAAAAAACAAAAACTTAAAAAAAGAGGAAAAGAAGGATTAAAAACTAAGAAATAAAGATTTTTAAAAAGACAAAAAAAGGCATTAACAATTACGGAACAAAAATTTTTAAAAAAGAAAAAGTGAAATCGTAAGTAAAGAAAGAAAAAGACAGATTGGAAAGTCGAAAGAGAAAGCAAAAAAGTGAAATAGAGAATAACAATCCAAAGTACTTTTAACAATAAAAACTTGCATGCTATTTTTTACATTATTCAAAATTTATTTTACACTCGATCGAATTTCCAATAAATTTGGCTGGTGTAATTTGTAATTAAAAAATTAACGATCTGTTCCTCCCCGACCCGGTGAGGCCAAAAATGGTCGAAAAGTTCGTCAATCGTCGGAATAAGCGTTCCAAATATAAATGTGAAAATAAATTATAGGGACCCTCTTAATTTGACGCTAATGAAGGTGCAACGTTGAATCATCTTGCCACGAATATTTTCGTAACACAAAACGTTGTCTGGGGAGTGAATATTTCAAAAAAGACATACGTACGTGAAATCTGGGAGAACCTGAAGGGTTTTGTAAAATATTAATGATAATTATCGCACCGCAGCAGTGGCGGGTAATCGGCTTAAGTCTTCGAGACGGGAGAGTTTATCGGTGATTTTCAGGTTAATTGGAAGCTGAGCAAGTTTATTCCAAACATTTCTGTCGGTTGTCGCGACGATGACTCGTTGCCAGGATTCAACGAAGTTCAACTTCACCAATCTTCGCATCTTTTTTCATCCCCCCCCCCTTTTCCCCTAGCCACGAATCCTCCCTTGAAACGGAAAAAGCTCAGATCGTCTGTTTCGTCGTAACCGTCGTAGTCACCCCCTTAATGGCTGATTATCACGGAAGGAACTCATTAGCGGACCATCCAATTAAATCCCCGTGTACGGGGCATAAAAACTCAACGAGGGTTAACGAGAGTTTGAATCGAAGTAATCGGTTTAACTTCGATTGAATGGCAACCGTCGAGGTAGCTGCGATTCCGGCTCGTTTAATGGATAATATCGATCGTGTTCCGTGCCATTTGGCGTAACATCTCATTCCGAGATACCACTTGTCGAAATGAGAAAAAACTAGGGAAAACTACGGGCAAGTGGATGGTTGTTTTTGAAATTTTTTTTTTCTTCGATTTTTATTTTTTATCAAAGTGAAGAGATGACTGGGGACGTATCTGATATGATAAATGATAAAAGTAGTGCTTTTAGCAACTAGTTAATTTTCTTAAAATATTAGTAGCTAAGTATCAGTTTCCAAAAATCAACCAAAAGTCATAATGGTTGCTGGTGTCCAAGTCGCCGTCGACCAAGTCACCTTCGACCAAGTCGACATTGGTCAAAAGACCAAAATGTTTATCCGATCGAAGAGGATGACGTTTGACGCACGAGATAAGTTGATCCAGATTGGCAAGTGTACGTAAACATAGATTGATCCACGTCTGAATGGAGAATGGAGCGTACGTTTGGGTACTCAAGTGATAAGAGGGAGTCGACGCTTCTCACCTGTCCACCCTCCGATCCCTTTTCGTGCATACGGGATGCCAATGGACTAGTCGAATCTCGAGAATACGCGATAGCTGGGTCGCCTACACGTATAAAGCCTGGTCTGCTCGGAACACTTGTATCTGAATAATCCAGCCTGTGCTCACCCTTATTGAAGCGAACCGAAGCGAAGAGGATCGACCAAGCGTGAGCAAACGTAATACCGAGTCCTGGCCACCGGACGAATGTCAATAGAACGGCCAGGACAATAGCCGGTTGTGCGAGGTGAGTACCTACCTACGAGGATCTTGAATGCTCGCTGCTCATGCCCGTACATGACCATGAACCTACGTACACCTCAGTTACTGGATGGCAAGACGTAAGCAACGCTTGTCGACATGTTCCATCGCTCGGCTTGCGGTTTTTAATGGGAAGAG
Organism: Ophioninae sp. B BG-2022a; assembly: GCA_030522765.1. Classification (NCBI taxonomy): domain Eukaryota; kingdom Metazoa; phylum Arthropoda; class Insecta; order Hymenoptera; family Ichneumonidae; species Ophioninae sp. B BG-2022a. Next base: position 19,535 of record JAPYZJ010000886.1, read on the forward strand.
AACCCGTGCAGGACGAAGAAAGGTTTCAATGGAAAAGATGAAATCAGGACTGGATTTTCTGGACCTTTGTTTGGATTGCAGCTAGTGTATGATAATTAGGAAAAGTTTCAATGAAAATAATGAAATCAGTCCTTTTTTCGGACTACAGCTGATGTATGATGAGTAGGAAAAGATTCGATGGAAAGGATGACGTCAGGACTGGATTTCCTGGTCCTTTATTTGGACTACAGCTACTATATGATGAATAGGAAAAGTTTCAATGAAAAAGATAAAATCAGGACTGGATTTCCTGCTCCTTCATTGGGACTACAGCTGATGTATGATGACTAGGAAAAGTTTCAACGAAAAGGGTGAAATCAGGACTGGATTTTCTGATCCTTCATTGTGACTACAGTTGATGTATGATGACTAGGAAAAGTTTCAATGAAAATTCTGAAATCAGGACTGAGATTTCTGGTTCTCTATTGGGACTACAGTTACTATATGATGACTAGGAAAAGTTTTGATGAAAAGTATGAAATCAGGACTGGATTTCCTGATCCTTCATTGGGACTACAGCTGATGTATGATGACTAGGAAAAGTTTCAACGAAAAGGATGAAATCAGGACTGGATTTCCTGGTCCTTTATTGGGACTACAGCTACTATATGATGACTAGCAAAAGTTTTTATGAAAAAGATGAAATCAGGACTGGATTTTCTGGTTCATTTCTGGTAAATTTTAAAGTGTATCACACAGTGGGAATAGGGTCAACAAAAAGGATACAATCAGGGTTAGACTTTCAGGTTCTTTACCATGACCAAACTCAATGTATTCCTCTATCCCAGTGGATCAGAGGAGTACTCGAGGCTTGTCGAGTGGAATGGATTAATAGGTGGAGCTTGGGGATCCTCTTTCCAGGCTACTAGTCTGGGTACGTCTGAGCCTTCAAGTGGATTACACGGTGCGAAAAGGGTCAACGGAAGGGATGCAATCAGGGGTGGATTTTCTGGTTCTTTACTGTGGCCACAGTCAATGTATTCCTCCATCCCAGTGGATCAAACGAGCACTCAAGATCTCCCAAGACGAATGGATTAAAAGCTGAAACTTGTGGATTCTGGATTTACGTATATCTGGTGTGATTTTCGAGATAACACGACCCAAAGAGGTTAACAAGAACAATCGTCGTTTACTCAAGCTATAAATAAATAACGATTGCCTGTTGGAAGCAATCGCTGTAAAGTCATGTTGGGACGCCTCCAGTACCGAATTGAATTCTGCTTTTCCAATTTCTCGGGACGAATCGGAGAGGCAACGGGGAATAGAAAGGCCACAACGTGATAGCCCGTAGAGGATCGAGGAGATGTGGCGAATGCGGTCGTGGCTTTGAGTCAATATTTAGAGCTGGTGAGCCGCGATAATACTACTGCAAATCTCTCTATCCCACTCTCTCACGCCACACGGCTTTGCTTGCTCTCTGCCTTTTCAATTTCTACCGTTGCTATCCCTCGCAACTGTTCGGCTCTTTGCCCATCATAGAACCCCACCCTCCGAGGCCTCAATGTTCCCATTTCGAAAAAGAAGCTCGGTTTTCAGTTTTTTTTATCGTCTCACATAATTATCTACACGAAGACGAACAACGAAGATTTTTTTTATTGCTGAAACGTTTATGCAAATTAATAAATAATTTTTTTAAATAAATAATAGTTTTTGGAATTCTAGTAAATATTTGGCCAGATAAAATTTAATCCATTGGTTTTAAAATTTCGGTAAAAAATTTAATGTGTCTAATTTAATCTATCAATTTCATGTTCTAATGAAATGTTTCAATAATTTTTGTAGCTATTTTTCATTAATTATACAAAATAAAATTTTAATTTTCGATGAATCCAATTTTTTTATTTCTACAGTAACCAAGGGTTGAAAAAATACAATTTCTAAGGAATATGAATATTTTCTTACTAAAATAACTTTAAATAAATTTAATAAATTTTATATATACTTCAATGAATATATTTTATATTAGCTATAATAAATTGAATTCTGCATTTCGTCGATTTCATCTTCTAAGAAAACGCAGCGAGCTTTTCCCTCGATTTTGTCACCAACAATTTAAAAAAATCATGAAACAACTTCATCATTACAATTAATTATATTCTAATTAAGCAACTGTTTGACTATCGTATCCTATAAACAAGTAACAAAATAATAAATATTACTTAACTATTATGTAAATAAATCGAAAAAAAAATTTCAAATATTTGTTTATTCTTTACTTTATTCAATATTATTTAAATAACTCGAAAATATATTCTACTGGATAAAGGGAAATATTTCGTTAAATCAATTCCACATTTTCACAGAATACAGCGAGCTTTTGTCTCGAATATTTGTTGACACACAGACATTCTGATCATTTCAATTTTGAAGCTTGACGTCATGTAAAATTCCAGTAAATAATAGAGAATATTCCGACAAAAGAGAACGAAGGAAAAAATTCAATCGCTGACGCTGACAGGTATTTTTGATCTCCAATCCCTTTCTCGTTCCCTTTGGGTCTCTTTTGTAGGGCGTATGACGAGAGCAACCGTTTTCGTCATTTACAGGGAAAGTATGTTTTACGTACCTGTCGAGAGCTCTGACGTGCAGATTTAAGGGCGATTCCTTGCGACGTCGCGCTGATTTCTCGAGAGCCTCGCGACGTGTTCTCTCACGATGCTTCCTCAGTAAAGACGTGTCGTAGTGAGCCGGCGTGTAGTGCCTCACGTATGAGCCCTTCGTGATAACTGGAACGAGAGCAGTGGTGAATAAGCCCTTTTTTTTGTGTACTTTAACATTTAAAAAAATCGTGCATAAAATCAAGGTCAAGTTTATTAATGATTTTTTTGTACTACAAAGAATTTTAATATATTATTAAGTACATATTAAAATATTAAAAGAAGTGCTGTAATTATTTAACATTTTAGGAATAATAATTCTTTATAATATAATATTTGCTAATACTGGAATTGAGCAATAAATAATTTACTAATTATAAACAAAATAACTTTTGTAATCGTTAATGATTGTAAAACGTATTTAAATAAATCGTTGCAAATTAGGAAAATATTTTATGAAGATTTTAGATCGAGCTATTGTTTGGGCTAAGTTTCAAATAAATAAATTCATTTTTCGTGTTTAGGAGTCAATAAAATAGTGCAAGATTTGTTTGTAACAAATATATATATGTATAATAAATTTCGTAAATAATGTTAAATATTTACAGTTTTTAATAAATAAAAATTGGATTGAATTCAACCCATAATTGTTGAGATAATAATTTCCAAAAAATATTTATATTTTTTCCTCGCTTAATTTTCGATCGCTTTCCTCGTTTAATATTTTGATTTATAAAGTTACCGACAAAGAGACGTAAATCGATTAGAGGAGTTTTTACGATACGTTAATAGGCCGAGCACCGACTGTCATTTTTCATAATTAAATTCTAAATTATTAGGAGTGTTTGTACAGGACGAATGTACGAAGTCTTTTAACGAAAATATTAACGTTTTTGTCGACACGTTACATGATTACGAAAAACGCGGGAATTACAAGATGTATATGTCTTTTTCGAGGCTCGTGCACACTTGAAAAGTCACGTTTGCTGACAAGTACAAAAAAACATTTCAGATTCTTTACAGGCACGTAATGTATGTGCATAATAAATTGTGATGAAAAAGCTCACCACGCTTCCATTTGGATATTACTCTATTCAAATTGCTATCCGCGTATTTTCATCATGTTTTTATTTGGCAGGTAAATTTTTAATAAATTTCTGATGAAACACTCGTCTGGAGTTTGGGCCGCCAGAAACCTCGATAAATCAGAGATGAAAATCCAACGAGCTCGAAAACAAAAAAATTCGAAAACTCCAAAAATCTTTGTGGTACAGAGTTTTGTCCAAAAAGTAAAAAAATCATGAAAAAAGTGTCTGAGATACTGGATTTTGTCCCAAAAATAAAAAAATCGTCCAAAAAGTCTTCGTGATACTAGATTATATCAAAAAAGTCTCAATAATACGAGATTTTTTCCAAAAAATCCAAAAACCATCGATAAAATCTCTGTGATAAGAGAGAAAACCCCAGGCTGGTTCAATTGCAAAAATGAGCATCCATTTTACCTAAATTCTAGTTAAGTTAGTAATTCCCAAGGTTTTTTATTGGAGACCCATCAAGATACGATCGTATTGCTTCCAAGAAGATTCTTGAAGACTCATCAAGAAGGACGAAGATGAGGAATTGTGCTGAGCAAAACTGGAATCGCTCGAGGTTAGGAAAGTTGGCTAGGACCGGAAACGAGTAGGTGTGTTATAGTTTTGAACTCGTATAAAGTGACAAATTGAATAGCCTCGTCAAGGCTGAAGAGGGAGAGCAAGAGAGCTAAGATCGAAGCTGGAGGAGTCAGAACATCTCGTCTGACAAGTATCGTGGAACGAAACCTTTTCGTAATCCTTGGGGGCATTTTTCCTTCCACGTTTAATTAACGATCCATTCCTTGGAAAATGGATATCTTTATTTGATCGAAACCTGGAAACGCCATTTTATCGTTATCCTGGCAAGAGGGTGATCCTTTTCGTTTTCAGAAAGACTGCCTTGAAGCATCGTTCAGTCCATGCCGTAGAAATTTCAGGTTTATTGATCTTGCCCCCTTAAGAGCTCTATAAAAAAAATATAAAGCAGAAAAGGGCATTTCACTGATAAGTACCTTCAATTGCTGGGTCATCCAATTTGGATAAGTGGACTATCATTGATGTTGCATCATCATCTTTTCTCATGCTATTGGATTTTTTAGGATTTGTTTGGGTTTGTTTGGGTTTCCTCAGAAGTAGACATCAACATACATAATTCCAACTTCTACCAATCCAAAAAAAAATCTCCAATCCTTGAAGCCTCGAAAGATCAAACTTGCGACCAAAAACATCTCGTCATGCTTCCAAAGTGATCCACACTTCTGCATTGTTTAAAAGAAAATATTTAAAGCCAAAAATACCAAAAATGCTATTAAAGTTCACTCCTGATGAATTTCTTTTCCCAATATAGTAACAAAAGTGCAATATCTTATGCTTCGATACAATCACACTTGTCAGACCATTTCAGCATTTTCGAAAGTCCAAAGTATCAAAAGTATCAAAGCATCAGGAGCCAAAATAGCACAAATTCGATTCGATTTTCTTTCGGTATGTCCTACTTTCGTAGGAACGAAAAAAAACACCAAATTTAGCAGTATCTAAGGTTAAAAATATCACGAATTCGATATGGACCCTCTTCAAAATTGCCTACATCTGCAGGAGCCAAAAATAGCACTACGATCAAGATGTCAAAGTGTAAAAATAATACAAATTTGATTTAGACCTCATTTATAATTCCCTATAAAAATAGGCACTTCCTAGAGTCTTCATAGATCTTAACGAATTTAAAGTAATCAAATCCGCCACTCTGTTATTCCATTTCGACGAGTTCATTTTGCAAGATATCCAAAGCCAAAAATAGGCAAATTTCCATTTGGTCCACATTTAAGTCCCTTCACTTGAAGGAACTAAAAATAGCACTAAGGGGAAGATGTACAAAGCCGAAAACAGCACAAATTCGATCTGTCCGCTACCCTTCAAAATTGTCAATTTCAAAATCCCCTACGAAATAGAGGACAAGTAAAACCTTTCATAATCCCCTACTAATTCACCTACTAACCTCGATTTTTATTTTCCCAATTCCCTACTTACCTAAATAATAAAAATAAAAAAAAATGAATTCCCTAAAAAGGTAAAAAATAGACAAAAAAATGATGATTCCCTCGAAACGTAGAAAATCTTAAAGAGACCCGAATAAAATATTCGCTATTTTTGTTTTTCAACGTCTCGAATAAAAAATTCAAAAAAATGCATCAATAGAACCAAAAGGTCGATAATTTTACGACTAAAAATTAATTCCAAAATGGAATTTCCATTTTCGTAATTAGTCGAAATAATGTCGATAATTTTGGGTCGATAATTTTGAGACTAAAAATTAATTCCAAAATGGAATTTCCATTTTCGTAATTAGTTACTACTTAAAAAAAAACACAAAGAACGAAGTGGATAATAAAGGAGCCAAAAAGGGGCACGAGAATTCGTGAAGTGGTTATCAATGATGTACGAAGAGCCACTTGGAGGATCAATTTTGAATGTGCCCTTTGCATCGAGGCCAACGGATCAAATGTGGCCTTTCGGAGGCTTTGGAACCCAGGTACTGGCAAGAGGATGGTGCAATGTTGTGGAGGCAACTCGATACCTAAGATAAGTACTATCCACGTGTTTGTCCATGGAGTAATCTAAGGGGACTTCCGGGTTGCGCGAATACTATTACCGGATTCAGTGTTGGCGGTAGTGCTTAAGGATTTTGAGAGCTGTATCAGTCTCACAGCTTGAGGTTGAATTTCTCAGGTACGCCAACACTCTATATGTGACGAGATTAGTATGGGAAGTTGAATGTCGAAGGCGAAGGGGGGGAGTCCATGGCTGATAGCACTGTCGTGAGCTTCACCAGCTTTGGCTCCATCCTGGTGTCTGGTTAAAGTGGTAAACATCCCCGGAAGCTGGTAACGCATCCTGCCTCTCTTCGTGGTATATTTGTTATCGGAAATTGAGAGAATCTTCCTGACCAATGATCCGGATATCTGGAGAATAATCTTGATACCTATGAAACCATCAAGATCAGTCAACGATCGTTGATGCATCAGAAACTTTGGAAATTGTGTTTATTTAGTCTTTTTTAGTGGATAACAGGATTTTTACAGAGTTGATCATTTCACAGGGCTTTGGCAGAACCTCGTTGTCGAAATTGACAATCTGAGGTCAGCTTGGTGAATTTACAGTTTTTAGGTTATGGCGAAAAGGTATTGGGACTGAGTAGGGAAATAATATTTCGTATTTTATCGTACTTGTGGTAATTTCAATTTTTGTTTGGTTCTTTGTTGCACAGATGAAATATTATTGATTTTCTAATGCAGTATTTTTATTTCAAAAATTGAATAAATATTAGTGAGGCAGTCGAATACTTCGGGAGGATCTTTGAAAATGAATAATTCCAATTATCAAATAATTCATAAATTATCTTCGTAAAAATGAAGGGAAAAGATTCATTTTGAATGAATAAGTAGTACAGCCTTGCTTTGTCAGACATGACGAAGATGATGATGATAATATCATTTATTGAGTGTTACTTACTATTATAATACTTATAAAAATAAGTAAAGATAATACGATAATAATAATTATTATATCGAAGGTAAACAATAATAATATCAAATAAAAAACAATAAAAATAATAGTAACAATGCTAATAATATTAACAGGATTAACTAAAAAATAATTTTATTGGTCTTAAAATAGTTATTGGTCACCAAAAATTATTTTGTGGAATAATTTTCATCGAGAATAGTTAAAAGTGGGAAAAATCAATCGTAATAATGATTAATAGAATAATTCAGTAAAAAAAAGAAACATGGATAGGTTTGGGCGAGATTTTGCACAGTCATCAACAATTGACGAGAAGATTGCATTTAAATGAAGCCATCGAGGTGAGGGACGTTTGAATGGATGACCAGCAGAAAGTATCGGTTTGAAATGGACTTGACTTTCGCATCTATCGATATGTCACTATGGTGTGGTCTTTGCACCGAAGCAGGTATTCCTCTATCGGGACACACGTGACCTTTCCTGTCCAGATGTGCCCTTCTATTTCCGGCGTGGGTAACTGTAGCTCGGTACGTGCAGAACCTACACAATCTTCGTTCTGAAATCTAGTTATACGTATATAGAGTCAGGCGACCCCTCCTGACTGGGAAAACCGGTCCTCCAATCCCAGCAAGGACACCTATGTACACAGTCATGTATAACTTCGCCTGTCTGCCTTCGTAACGGCTGCCTTTCACTTGTCAGTTAAATCTCGAACGACCAATTCGACAGCCTGAATCAGGGACAATTTGCAATCAAGCAGCCAACTAGACCAATTGCTTTTCGTTTTCGTTCATTCAAATTCCAACAACTGAACACGCTTCATTCATCCTTTTTTTCTAGTCACTGTATTTCCGACAACAATATTTCGTCATTTCCTTTCTGTTGAAGTTTCCATATTTCAATAGTGATTTTTCAAAATTATTTTCGTTTCTATTTTTATTTTCATATAATTCTTTATCCGCAATTATTTTTCTTCCATTTTTTTTCGTATTTATTTAATTTTCGGAAATTATGTCTTTTCTGTTTTTTATTCGTATATAATTATTTTCCCAGCATATATCATTTTTTACAATTAGCACGTTAAACAAAAATAATCGTAGAAGTTTAGTACTTCAGGATTGCTGAACGAAATTATTGCAATAAAAAAGTATTCTTTTTTTATTCCCTCAAATAAAATATAAATATTAAAATATCTATATACTTATTTAAAAAAATATATATAATAAAATTAAAAAATATAAATATATATACTATATATCTAATATAAATATTTTTAAAAACTCCCAAAAAAAAACCTCTTTTTAATCTCGTACGAGGACCTTTTTAAAAAAATTTTTAAATATTGGTTGAAACGATGCGGAACTCCGTTAAAAGGTAAAATCGTTCCAACGATCGGCGGAAATGAATAAACAAGCGATTTTACAATCGTACTCAGCCGAACGTTTCCAGCGAATGGAGGAAAATTATGGTCAGTCCCAGCGGGGCAGTAAATTCGGGGATTTTATTGACCGTTTGTACAGCGATAGTTGGCAAGGGTCACCGATATGGAACACGTCTTACGGCATATTCCTTTGGTGTGTAATATTCATGAATTCGATTTTGCCGCACACGCCTCCGAGTAAGGTTGCAAATTACGCGGTTATTACGTCGAGAACGTACGAGGGTACCAGTTTCGATTCCACGCTCAATGAGATCTGGGCACAGAAGTAACGGGTTTGATTTTCCGAGCTGTAACCCCTCGCACTACCTCGAAATCGGAAACGTTTTCCGCACGGTGAAAACGGTCTGACCGACTGGCCAAAACCAACGACCGTTTCCACTTTCGACGCGGCTGATCTTTACGAACTCCACTACTTGCCGCACCGAACCTCCAATATCCACTTGCAGTACAAAAGTACAAAAGCTTTACTTAGTCAGACGTAACAAATATTCCCCAATAAAAATTATTTCAAACAGGAAATTTTATCGAAAATAATAAAAATTGAAAATAAACAATTGTGAGAATTTTTCCGACTGAAAAATAAATTATCGTCGTGAAAAAAAGAAATTTTCGTTGAAAGAGTAAGTAGAAAAGCCCTACTTAGTCAGACGTAACAAATATTCCTTAATAAAAATTATTTCAGCGAAGAATTTTTCTCGAAAATAATAAAAAGATAAATAAAAATAATTAATGCTAAATGATAAAGTGATAAAAAATTATCGCGGCCGATGAACATAAAATGAATTTTAAAGTGTAAGTAGAAATTACTTAGTTCGTCAGACGTGTTAAATATTGACAAATAAAAATTGTTTTGGAAAATAAATATGATCAAAGATAATAAAAGATAGATGTAAATATTTTTTATGAAATATAATTAAACAATTTTGCTCTAGCAAACAAAATCCATCCCCACATCGATTAAAAAAATAATTTTGCGAACCACAAAATGTATCCACGTTCAGCCTGTAAGTAGAAGAACCCTGCTAGGTCAGACGAGGCAAATTTTACGAAAATCGATTTTTAAAAATACGTCGCAAGGACGATGGCAAAAGGTGGAGGATAATTGTTCAGCCAGGCGAAAGACTCGTTGAATAATTTGCTGGAAGAGTATACACAAAGGACGAAGCATGATACATTGCAGGATGAACTATGTATAGGTAAGAAACGTTGAGTGTCGTGACCAGATGGCAACGAATGATTGATGAGATTGTAAGGATATCGTTTTCGAAAGAATAGCGACACGTTGTGAAACACGGAAGAGAGTGAAAAATAGAGGAAGAACGAAAAATAGATTATCAGAATGTCAAACGAATTTATGTTGCGATAAATTGAAGTGTATATTGTTGTAAGTGTCATCCTTCATTTATTTAAATTTATCAACTGATCCAAGGATCAAAAGATAAGAAATGATAAATAAAGGATAAAATTGAATTGAATGGATTTCGAATTTCGTAGAGTATGAAAACCATTCTTATTTTTGTAAAAATTAATTTCGAAGGTTCAAGTGAAAAACCAATTGAAAAATTGTTCATAAGTACATTAAACAAATTATAAGCATTTTTTATTTCGTAAAAAATGTTCAAATCTAAAAATAAAAAAAACAATTATAAATTGTATATTAAAAATAAACAATATGGTTTGAAATCAAGCTTTTTTATTTCCAAAAATCTTATTTACATTTATCGACAACGTTATAAAAAATCTTGGAACGTCAAAATCGAAAAAAAAACGTTACGTATTAAAAATAAATAATGCGCGTTGAGCACGAGATTTTTCTATCGTTTTTCACCCTTCAAAAAAACATTGAATACTATTTATTTTTTGTATAAAAAATGAAATTATTATCAATTACCAATAATTGTTAAAAAACGAAAGATAATTTGGTAGCAACCTCTCATAAACTTGATCACGACTATTGTGAAGAGACAAATAAAATAATTTTCAAAAACAATGATACGTCTGTTATCAGCATCGCTTTTAAAGTGTACAAAATAAGCCAATAGCAGCTTGGAAAGATATAGCCCAATAAATTTTCATTGCTTGGTCCAAGTACGACAGCTTCTCGTTTCTACTTCTCCGAGCTTCCATTTCTCTTCATTCCTCATCCGCTTGGGCTACCTGCGATGTTACGCTTCCGCTGCTTGCCCACGGGGCCGCAACGTAGTTCGCAGCGTTTAGCTCGTAATTACCTAAATCGGGTGCTCCAATTACCCCCTGCGATGTAACGAGTCACTTTTCCACGACCTTGGTCAAGGTCACTTCCGTTTTTCATTTTTTTTTGGCTATTCGAAATAATGAAGGATGGTAAAGCTATTTGAGGTAAAAAAAAAACCAAATAGTGATATTGGCCTGATACTCGACTGGTAAATAATGGCCTGGGGAAATACTTGGATAGATGACCGTTTAGTCAAGTGTTAGCTTGAAAACCACTTGATGAAGCTGATTTCAAAAACCTGATATCATGAAACAAAAAGTGGGCTTTAAAGATACTTTCAATTATCCATTTCAATAGTCTTTGAAATTTTCTTTTGAAATAATGATTTGCTTTGGTAATTTAATGAACAAAAATGATAGTTTTTTTGGAAAATGAATGATCAGTCAACCATCAATCTCCCAGGCTCATTATCAAACATAAATGAAATAATTGATGAGAGGATCGAAGTTTTCGATGAAAATGGAAATTCCTGATGATCAGTCTAGATATCCATGGATATTGGCGTGGAAAGAGGTGAAGGATTTTTATTTGGTCGATTTTAATTAACCGAACGTTCGAACGAACACGCAGCTCGTTTTGGATAGCTTCATACACCTCTACCTGGATCACTCATTTCGAAACATTTCCGTTTCTCGTTAATGGTTATCAATTCACCAATACCCCATGAAAATTGGCTTTCCAATTGACGGTTCGAGAAAAAAAAAATTAATAATCGCATTTCAAGTGACACGGGAATCCGGCTGGCTGGAGCATCAAATGATAAAGCTCTGGTCCAGGTTGGTAAATAATTTGGAATATCCGGGAATTTGATCGAGTGGTCAGTATATTCGTGACAAAACGGTTTTTGGGGTAAGGAGGGATGGGAAAAGGGATAAAAAGGTTTTTCACCCCCATAATCATTACCATCGTCCAATGGCGATTTTTTTACATTTACGATGTCAGAAACATAAAAATTTGATCGATATGACGATGAAATTTATTGCAATCGATTACCAGCCTCAAGAACTTAAAAAAATCGATTTTTGATGGTCTGCGTTTAAACGTTCAAATGTTACGAAAATGGTGGTTATATCGAACGACTCGAATCAAAAATACATTTTGAATTTTATTTCGAAATATTTTATCGCTCGGGTAAGTCATAACAGTTTATATTTCAAACAGGAATGGTCCATTACCTGGATGATCTTTTGATGGTTATCAAAAGCAATTTTTACATAAAGCCTCGACTTGAAAACTTTGTACAAAATTGTGATCGAATCGTGAATAATCATTTATTCAATCGCGATCAACGATTGAACCAATTGTCATCAAGAATTGATCCAATCGTCATCAACAATTGATCCAATCGTCATCAACAATTGATCAAATCGTCATCAACAATTGATCCAATCGTCATCAACAATTGATCCAATCGTCATCAACAATTGATCCAATCCTCATCAACAATTGATCCAATCCTCATCAACAATTGATCCAACCCTCATCACTAGTCATTTCAACAACTATCAACAATCAATTCAAACTCTACCAGAAATTAATCCATTCAACATCAACCCTCCAAAAAACCCCAAACCCAAACCCCCCAAAAATCCCATTCTCAGCAAAGTAAAATCTCCGTTTTTCCCAGAGACCAAAAAAAAAAAAAAAGAAAAAAAAACCTCTGATTTCAAAAGACCTCACGAAGCGCTGCTTATTTTTCACCTCGACCCGAAAGCCCGAGCTTCCGTTGGGTGAAGATCGTGGTAGCGACCGTACAAAATCGATGGATCCCCCGGGAATTCCGAGTTCGGGTGAAAGCTCTGCGTGGATTAAAAAAAAAAACCAAAAAAAAGAAAAAAAAAAAAAAAGAAAAAAAAACGAAAAAACGAGAAACCACCGTTGCCGTTCCAAATCCGAGTGGATACACGCTCGTACACGATCAGCCGAATTTCTCGCTCCCTGACGATCATTGAAGACCCGCGCCCATATCCTGGTTGTTCATGAATGTCGTTCCTCGTGTACTCGGCCCTCTATCGGTGTACAGGAACCTCGATACACGTATACATCGATATCGAATGCCTCGGAGTTCTGGGACAGCCGACAAGGCCACTTTTCCACCGATCAACCTCCCCCCCCTTGCGCCACACTCTCTCACGAAGCCTCGTCGATTGTCTCGCCAATTTGTGCGCCCGCATCTCCTCCTATTTTTTTTATCTCCTTTTTTTTATTATTCCCCCTCCCTCCGGCACTCTTTTGGCACTCACTTCGAACCCCTGCGTCGCTCGTTTTATTTCTTCTTCGTCTTCTTTTTTTTTCTTTTTTTTTTCTTTTTTTTTTCATTTATTTTGTTTGTCTCGTTTCGCAAAGGTTCGGCTCGTTTTTCCGCGCAGCTCGTAGGTAGGTACACGCCCCTCGTTCCATCGATGTTCGTGCAATCCGCTTTCATTTCTGCCCTCCCGAAGGCATTGTTATTTCCTCCCCTTGGATCCTCGCACAATTCCTTTTTTTTTTTGTGACCCTTGCCCCCGATACCGATTTTGTTGACGAAAAAAAATAATAATAATAAATCCGCTCTGGATGGAAGAGGACCGTTCATGAAACGATCACTTTTTTGGGTTAGCTCGAAAGGGAAAATTTTGAAAGGATATTTTGGAAGCTGGGGAGTTTGATGGAAAAGATTTGCAATGTTTGTTTGTATTATGATTGATTCGATCGATATCAATAATTGATCCAATCGATAACAATAATTGATCGATTTAACACAATCGATATTAATAATGATCCAATTAATAAAATTAATTCATCCGATCAATACTATTATCAACATCAATTAATCTAATCAAGATAATTAATCGATCGAATTAATACCAATAAATCATTAAATAAATATAAATAATCAATCCAACCATTATCAGTAATTGAGACATTCGATATCACTGATTGATTCAATTTATACCAATGATCGATCGAATCGTTATCAATAACTTATCAAACCGATTTGTCGAATAATTGATCGAATTATTATCGATAACTGATCAAATATTTTTTCATAATTGATTTTTTTTACCTTAAAGTTGAAGTATTAAATTCGACCAAGGGACGAGGCAGAGGGGGAGGGGGGAGGGAAAAAATGATGATGAAATGAAATGAAAAAATGTCGATGAAAAAAATAAAAATGAGGAGAAGAAAAATGAATCGATTCGCACTCTGTGAGCGGCTCCGGTGACTGGCCAATTTGCGGATGACGTGGATATCTCGGTGCCTGCGGACGTGTACGTTCACTCCCCCCTTTTGGTGCAGCTTAATCGCGTAAGCGCAGTCAACCGAGCGTTTGATAAGGCCGCTGGTCGATATGGGAACTTGTCAAAATATAATACCCAGTATCGTTTATAGTCCCAGTATATATCGAGAACAAAGTGGGGAAATGGGAGGTGGGAAAATAAGGGCTGAAGATTTTGAAGACACTCGATTTTTGGAGACTCCCCTTTGAGGGACTATCTAAACAGAAATTTTCAGCTGATTACAAATATCAACGAGTTTTCGTTGAAAGCACTACACACAGAAAAAAACGTATTTTTAGAAGTTTTTTGCGATTTTTTCGTGGAAATTTTGGGTTTGGGTGAAAATGAATGGTAGATTCGTGATCAGGAGATCAAATTACATCTAAATGGACCATTAAAAAAAATATTAAAAATCCAAATTTTTTTTGGATTTTTGGGCAAAAAAAGTTTTTTCACTAAATCATCGATAACTTTTTTTCCGTTGGGATTTAGCACTCCACTCTGTGCTCAATCTCTTCGTTATGGTTTTCTCTTCAAAATCCTTTTTTAATCATTAAAATCCGATGATTTTTCGATTTTTGGCAGAATTTCAAAGTTGGACCATCGATTTTTGCCAATTTTTCC
>JAPYZJ010000887.1:0-38513 GCA_030522765.1 Ophioninae sp. B BG-2022a
CGCACTTAAAGTTTGATAACTCTGCCAAAAAAAAAGATATTCGAAAATCCAAAGCGGCATTTTAAAGAAGATATATCAGGCTTCAGTTTACTGTATTTTTTTTTTTTTTTTCAATTTTTGTTCTACCCGGTACGGATTTTGGTACGTGGCCGTTTTTAGGCCTTTTTTCAACCCTCGAAAATCCGGCGCCGGTTCTAAGAAAAATTTTTGTATTTTTTTTTTACTCAGAAAAACTTGAAAGGGCACACAGAAGTTCCATATTGCTGTTTTTTTTAATTTTTTGCGATTTTTTTTGGGGAGTTATTTCATTTTTTGCCAAAAACGACAAATTTTGAAAAATTCAAAATAACCCAAGAACGATAGGTTTTGAGAGAAAATGTTATGAATACAAAAAACTGCGTATTTTCATAATAAATCGCCTGGAATTTTTTCAGAATTTTTCTCTGACATATATATTCCTAAAGTTTATTAGAGCAGAATTGAATATATATACACTCGCGAGCAAAAGTATGAAATTACTTATTGGAATTGATTCCGCGCGATCTTGAGTACTTAATAAATAGTTAAGAATAATAAAAATGGTACCATTCAAAATGTTAAACTGTTAACTTTAAATCGGTACCAAATTCATTTAAATCACTCCAGTATATAAGGAGCGATCCCGGATTGTATGAAGGAGTTAGGAAAACATAAGGATAATGAAAAAATAATGAATGAAGAAAACAACAAAAATTAATTAATAACATTTTATTTGGCCTTGAAATTAAGATTCAATATTTTATGTTCCCTCCCCTCGCCCGACTAACTGCTCGAAGACGGTTTTTCATTGACCTAATTGAAACATATATCTTTCTTTACTTCTCCACGTAATTCGGGATAACTTCTTAAATAATAGCGTGATTTGAATGAATTTGGTATCAATTTAAAGTTAACAGTTTAACCTTTCAAATGGTATCATTTTTATTATTCTTAACTAGATATTCAGTACTCACGATCGCGCGGAATCAATTCCAAGTAAGTGATTCCATACTTTTGCTCGCGAGTGTACATATATACATTTAATATTGATAATTAATAATTAACGATAATGATTAATTATTTTTTTTTGCAAGCAAGTTTAATAATAAATTTTTTAAAGGTAATAATCTTTCAGGATTAAAAATCAGGATTTAAAAAGTAGCAATTGGCATGTATTTTTTTTAACGGCTGATATTATTGTCTCGATGGATAAGAGTTCGAATCAAATTGTTTTTTTTTTTTTATTCGACACACTTTAATTACCTCGTGAACGAGGGATATTTCGTTTCTCGTATTATGCGATCGCCATTGACCGTGAGTAGACGCGCGCATACGTGTGTACAGATGTAAATGGGCGATCGTCAACACATGTCCGTCCGATCGCGAAGATCGTCGCACTCCGTATCTCTGTCTCTCTCCCACTCCCTCTCTTTTTCCCTCTCGATTGGCACGGGCATCGCTCGTTTCCGAATAGAAAGTATCGGAACGTCTTTTCCGTTGCTTTTTTTCAGCGTCATCCCTGGGGCGGGATGAGCTAAGGTTGAATGAAATTTTTTTATTTTTTCCACTCTCTTCCCAACTGTTCTCCTCCTGAATTTGTTCCCAATTTTGCGGGGACAGAGATATCGAATTCGCGACGATACAAACGTCACACTTTTGATTCACGGAACGCCACAGGTGGCATTATTTAATACTACATATATATATATATATATATATATATATATATATATATATTCATATATTGTAATTATATCTAATTTTTTTAGGAATTAATGGTTATTAGCAATTACTTATTGATTGATAATAAATTGGTATGTTTTTGAAATAAATTTGTGAACAATTTGTTAATTTAATAAATTAGAAAATTAATTTATTGAATTCAAATTTATGAAATTATAAATATTTTATGAATTCAAAAATAAATTAATTAATTTATTGAATTAACAAATTGTTAGCAAATTTGTTTCATAACTATACCAATTTATTATCAATCAATAAGTAATTGCTAATAATTATTATTCATATTTATTAATTAAGAAATTAATTTATTGAATTAATTTTTCGATTAAAAATATATATATAACACATAGGAGGAGAAAAAAAAATCGTAGATAAAAACGGGGCGGCTTCGCGCGGAACTTTCACCTCTTCGAGTGTAATAACGTGCAGCAATAAAGTGTGCCAATGTCCGTACGTGTATAGGGTGAGTATAGGCCAGTGAATGGACGCAGGCTCCCATAGTAGATGGACACGTTCCCGTAAATTATGTCGATATGTATACGTTTGTGATTTCAACACGCGCCTCCACATCATTACACCACGTCGAGTGTACGACAGGCGTTTCTTCGACTGTCCATTTGTCCATACTCTTCGAGTATGCTCGCGTCAAAGAATTCAAATGTGACGATAATTTTTATTAACGTCGCAACCACCGAGTGCCCGAAGTGGACGAGTGGAAGATTCGACGAAAAAGGAAAAGGCGAGAAAAGAGCAGTGAATCCAAGCGTCACCGAAAATGGGTTCTTGTTAGGATTAGAAAACGTAGTGCCTTTTAGTAGAATCGGTAAAAATGGTACCATGTGGCAATATCGGTAAAAATGGTACTTTTTGGCACGTTCGGTAAAAATGGTACTTTTTTTGCAACATCGGTAAAAATGGCACTTTTTTTGCAACATCGGTAAAAATGGTACTTTTTTTGCAACATCGGTAAAAATGGCACTTTTTTGCAACATCGGTAAAAATGGCACTTTTTTGCAACATCGGTAAAAATGGCACTTTTTTATCAACATCGGTAAAAATTGCCACTCTGTAGCACAGTCGGTAAAAATGGCACTTTTTTGGCAACATCGGTAAAAATGGTACTTTTCAGCACGATTGGTAAAAAATGGCACCCTTTGGCACGGTCGGTAAAAATGGTACCTTTTCATCTGGATCGATAAAAATGGTACCCAGTCGCGACAACGATACAACTTAGTGCAAAACCACGAAAAAAAACGAAAAAAAAAAACAAATCACAAATGGCAAAACGTACGACCACATGTGTGCACGTTTGCAACCAGATTTCCTCTCAGGGGAAAGAGCGAGAGAGAATTCGATCGGTCTACGCGCGGACCTTCGTTGCGCAATTTTATTTTCAAACGGGGAAATTTTAAGATCGGCTCTGATAAAAGTCGCGAGTCGCGAGCGCGTTTCGTTTCGTAATTGAAATTACGTTCGCTGCCGGCGCCCGGGGGAATGAAAGGAGGGACAAAAAAAACAGAAACAAACAAACGCAAATAAAAGAGTAAGAATAAGAAAAAGAATGAAAAATCTCATAAATTTGGAGCTATCGAGTTGCGCAATTCTCCCCCTACGGACGCGGCTGTATTTTAAAAACGTTTTTTTTGTTTTTTTTTTTTGCTTCGTGGCCGGGAAAAATTTGAACTTGATCGGCTGAGATCCGACTTTATTGGATAATACACGGCGGGCGGTGCACCGGCGGACTTTCGGCAAAATAAGAACACGCGCAATTATGTACTTTCTTTCCGCTCGACCGGCGGACCGAATAAAAAATCCGGAAAATTCGCGAGCTCGCTATACACGTTGCGTAAAAACAGTTTGTAAAAAGAAGCCACGCTGATTTAGCCAAAACCCGTTGGTTTTTTATCAAATAAAAAATTTTGTTTTTTTTCAATTTTTTTCAATTTTTTTTCACCTTCGGCAATGAAAGTGGAAGGGCGAAATTCCGAATTCGAAAATTGTCAAAATTCGATGAAACATGCAACTCTGAAACATCGAAGGGATCTAAATAAGCACGATGTCTTCTTGAAAAAGACAATTTAAAAATGCAAATAAAAGCTGAGTCCAGCGAATATCAGCTGAGTTCTCAGCATTGACATCATTCCAAATATTTCATTCTGGAAACTCCAGATATTTTAGTATGAAATTCAGATATTTCAGTATGAAATTCAGATATTTCAGTATGAAATTCAGATATTTCAGTATGAAATTCAGATATTTCATTATGAAATTCAGATATTTCAGTATGAAATTCAGATATTTCAGTATGAAATTCCAGATATTCTAGAATGAAGTTCCAAATATTCCATTATAAAATTTCGGATATTCCAGTATGAAATTCTAGATGTTCCAGTATGAAATTCCAGATATTTCAGTGTGAATTTCCAGATATTTCAGTATGAAATTCCAGATATTTCAGTATGATATTCCAGATATTTCAGTATGAAATTCCAGATATTTCAGTATGAAAGTCCAGATATTTCAGTATGAAATTCCAGATATTTCAGTATGAAATTCCAGATATTTCAGTATGAAATTCCAGATATTTCAGTATGAAATTCCAGATATTTTCAGTATAAAATTTCAGATATTGTAGAATGAAATTCCAGTATAAAATTTCAGATATACTAGAATGAAATTCCAGTATGAAATTTCAGATATTCTAGAATGAATTTCTAGATATTACAGTATGAAATTCCAAATATTCCAGTATGGAATTCTACATATTAAAGTATGACATTCCAGATTTTACAATATGAAATTCCAGATAATCCAGTATGAAAATGCCGAAATTCATATTTGTAAATTCGACATGTTCAATTCGAAATATCTGGAATATTCGAGTGGATTTTTTTCGGGCAAGTAAACCCAAACAATGAAAGACCGTAATCACTCACCGATTTCTCTGTCCTCCTCCACGCGTGGGCGCTGACAGCGTGTTCCCGGTGATGTTGTTGACATGAGCGTTCCTGGAGCTGCGCTGATCGGCGGAAGTCCGTGGGAGCCTGGGACTTCCGGCAAGGGCAAAGCCGAGCAAGCAAGCGGTCAGCACCGTGCTTCTCATCGCGAAAACAAAATCCACGAGAGATCGCGCCGATTGGATATTCCGGAAAAACTCGATTATCGAGAAAAATCGATTTTTTTTTTACAAATCACGGTCACTTCGAGGTCACTCAGGTGTTCCTTTTTTATTGTACACACAAATCGTTTAACCCAAACAAACTCGATCGATGACGACTTTTTTTATTTGTCAGTTCCAGCTTCAATTCCAAATTATTCCAATTTCAAAAAACGTTCAGTTTCAGCAGGATGGGCACGCACGATGTTTCACTGTTCGATCGAAAAAATGTCACACTCGATCATTCACGTGTACACGGATACGTATTTTTGTTTTTTTTTGGAGAGAGTTAATGATGACATAAAAAATTGGGTGCTCGAAATTCGCATAATCGACTTTCAGACATAACTGTTTTTTTAAATATTTTTTTTATTAATGATGACATTAGGAAAATAAATTTAAATCAATGATTTCATTTTTTAAAATGAAGAATTTTTTTTAATGAAGAATAAGGATTTTCAAACAATTTAAATAAAACGATTTTATATTAATTTATATAATTGTTTATAAATTTTAAAAAATTAAGGGATTGACAAAATTAATTCGTATTAATGATTATGAAAAAAAAGAATTTGTATTAACAATCGTATAAAAAAATTACAACAATGATTTTGAATTGACGCAAACAAATTATGAGATTTAAAAATAAAGTGCATTAGTAAACTTCGTATAATAGCATTTTGGTTGTGAATTTCGCAGTGGTATGCTTCGCACTTATGTTTCGATAAAATAGGGTATATTTTCGTTTCTTGCAGACACTTTAATAAGAATTTTTAAAAACTACGAAATTTACAAGAAAAATTAAAAAATAAATTTGTTTACTGAAATCCCTATTCATCATTTTTTATAAACTTCGAAGTTCATTGAAAAACATACGCGAAAGGTATTTATGACTAAAGCAGATAGAATTTTGCATCCTAACGAAATAATTTTTTTTTTATCAGTAAATTACGAAAATTATAAATAAATAACGAAAATGATCAAAAATATACGAAAATTATTAAAAAATTACGAAAATTTTTAATAAATTACTCAAATTCTCAATAAAACAATAAAAAATAAGTTACTAACAAATCACCAAAAATACGCGTATAATAAATAAGGAATTGTCACAAACAAAAAAGCATCGAAAATGTTGAAAAGACCAACGAATCAAAGAGAACGTGTTCCCATACATACTCGGAAGAAAAAAAATCGTGCCGACGAATTAAACGGTCATGAGCGTGCAATCGTAGATCTTGATACTAGTTAAATCCAGCAGTGATCTGTGGATCAACACTTCGTTTTATCGTTTCTCGTTTGCACTAACGAAAAATATGATTTTTTTTTATTTCGGACCGTCGAGTCCGTCGAATTTTTCTTTTTCCATGGGTAAAATAACAAAAAAAAAAGCAAATAATAAAACAAATTATTTATTCCAAGTATCGTTGCACAATTCGAAAAAAAAGAAAAAAATCTTTAAAAAAAAATCGTTCCATGTGAAAATCGTTTACGCGGATGAATGAAAAAAAAAAAAAAAATGGCATGTAAAATAAATATCCGAAGAGTCTTTTCCGGAAGATCGTACGTGTATAAACGTTAAGGGGTTAATCGCGTCCGTCCTGATCGGTACTCCGTCGACGCCGTCGTGCACGTCAGCGTGTACGCTTCTTTACTACTCCCGGCTGGCGTAATACGCGTGAGCGATACCGGCTCGCGGGGTAACGATCCCGAAGAGTGGCAAAGGCGCGCGCGCGCCCGGGCCCCGTTTCCTTCACCGACGAAGAGCAACGCGGAATGAGCGAGGGCAGCGTCTCGATCGTTCGACTATCCGGGCGTGCACGTTTACTCTCTGCCGTCTGACACCCACTTCGCTGCCCCTTTCACCCTTGCCTCTTCATCGCGAGCTTCCTCTTCGTCAACATCGTTGCCTCCTCTTTCTCTTTCTTTCTCTCTCTCTCCCTCTCTCTCTGTCTCACTCTCTCTCTTCTCAATTTTACGAATTTTATTTTCTTTTTTTTTCTATCCTCTTTAACCCGTTAGAGACTGAGTTTTTGAAATTCAAATTTTGTGTTTTTATCTGAGTTTTTGAAATTCATATTTTGTGTGTTTTATCTGAGTTTTTTTTATTCAAATTTTGTGTTTTTATCTGAGTTTTTTAAATTCAAATTTTGTGTGTTTTATCTGAGTTTTTTTTATTTAAATATTGTGTTTTGATCTGAGTTTTTAAATTCAAATTTTGTGTTTTTATCTGAGTTTTTTTTATTCAAATTTTGTGTTTTGATCTGAGTTTTTTTTATTTAAATTTTGTGTTTTGATCTGAGTTTTTTTTTATTCAAATTTTGTGTTTTATATGAGTTTTTTTAATTCAAATTTTGTGTGTTTTATCTGAGTTTTTTTTATTCAAATTTTGTGATTTATCTGAGTTTTTTTTATTCAAATTTTGTGTTTTGATCTTTATATTTGGATTGAATGATGACCAGTTAATATGATGACGACAAAACAAAAATTCAAAATCTCCCAATTTTGAGTTTTAGACTGTTGCCATATGGCAACGCTAGGTTTGTAGTTTTTGATGGATGATCCGTAAATTAAATTGACTACTCACGTTGCCACATGGAAACGCTAGTCTTTAATGGCTTAATATGCATTTTTATTCATTATTATTAATACACATTTTAATAATATGCATTTCATTTATTATTATTATTAACACGCATTTTCATAATATACATTTTCATTTATTATTATTATTATTATTATTATTATTATTCATGCTTATTAAATATATATCTTTTTCTCTATCTCTTTAAGTTTAAGTTAATTTTTTAACTTTATTTTTACGCGACATCGTCAGTCACTCCTGTCGTACGACCAATATTGTCGAATATTACTGCGTTTTTTATTCATATTGCGTTTTCTGGTTAATATCACATTTTTTCAAATTCATATTCTGTTTTTTGGTTTATTCTGCGTTTTTTTGTGCATTTTTTGTTAGATTATTCCCCCACCCCCCTCGCGCTTTCCGATTTTTTAAATTTTATTTTCTCTTTTTCTATTTAATTAATCATTAATGTATAGTTATGAATTAATTCAATTAATATTAATAATAATAACTATTTCATAAATAATGATTTACTTTGTACAGTTATAAGTGAACTGATTATCTAATATTTAATTAGCAATCGGTTAATTATTATTATAGTTATTGCGTATCGTATTTATTTAATTTATTTAATTTCGCTGTGGACACGATTTCGTGAATTGCGGTACTTCGTCCATTGCTAGAGAGAAGAGGCTATGACGATTATTTCGGGGGTGGAGAGAGATGTAATCGGCGATGGTGGTGGTATAAATGTCGGGATCTAAACCGCGGAAGATTTTTTGTCTCGATCTTTTCTCCCCCCCCCCCCCCCGTCTCTCATCGGATCTTTTACCTTAGCTCTTTAACTTTCGCTGTCACTTGAATTTTCTTGCAGCAAGTACCGCATCCAAAAAAGTACCAGTAAAGACAATGAGAGAGAGAGAGAGAGGAAAAAAGAAGGGAGCACGGGCATGCGCTCGCAGCAACTATTGCTCCGGTATAAAGAGTTTACTTTCACGCGGAAAGGTATACACTGGGCTACGAAGCTGAGTATACCTATATTGGATATCGTTCTCGTCGCGATGCTGGATCGGCTCCTTGACGACTCCCGTCGTCGACGTCGTCGTCGTCGTTGCCGTTCCATATGCCATAAGTCGATAGCTATCCATATACGAGCCCGAAGAACGGCAACGTGTGCGCCGAAAGAAATAAGCCAAGTAAAAAGAGAACAATGCATGTAAGCCTTCGGGGCATAGCGTGTCTGGTATAACCGTATGGCGTTTGGATCGTACCAACAAGGACCGGGACAGATGCAACTACGGTTTTCATCTATCCGAATAATCAAACTTAAGAAAACCGAAACTCAAATATACGCTAACCCAAACAAACCCAAACAAACTTAAGAAAACCGAAACTCAAATATACGCAAACCCAAACAAATTTAAGAAAACCGAAACTCAAATATACGCAAACCCAAACAAACTTAAGAAAACCGAAACTCAAATATACGAAAACCCAAACAAACCCAAACAAACTTAAGAAAACCGAAACTCAAATATACACAAACCCAAACAAATTTAAGAAAACCGAAACTCAAATATACGCAAACCCAAACAAACCCAAACAATCTTAACAAAACCGAAACTCAAATAAACGCTAACCCAAACAAACCCAAACAAACTTAAGAAAACTGAAACTCAAATATACACAAATCTAAATTCGAACACTTTCAAATACAAACCCAAACAAACCCAAACACACGTAAATCCAAACTGAAACAAACCCAAGCACACGTAAATCCAAACCCAAACAAACCGAAACACTCTCAAATACAAACACAAACAAACCCAAACACACGTGAATCCAAACACGCGTAAATCCAAACCCAAACACACGTAAATCCAAATCCAAATACACGTAAATCCAAACCCAAACACACATCAATCCGAGCCCACACACACGTAAATTCAAACCCAAACACACGTAAATCCAAACCCAAACGTAAATCTTAACCCAAACACACGTAAATCCAAACCCAAACAAACACAAAACATGCGAATTCAAACCCAAACAAACACAAAACACGAGAATTCAAACCCAAACGAACCCAAAACAGGCGACTTCAAACCCAAACAAACACACATAAATCCAAACACGAACAAAACCCAAACACACCAAAATCCAAAAACTCGCAAATCAAAACCCACAAACCTGAATACACGTTAATTCAAATACAAACAAAACCACATCTACATACACACAAAGCCAAACACAAACACGCCCAAAGCCGAACGCAAGGAACCGAGAGCTAAACAAACCCAAACAAATAAACGAAAGCTAGATTGTACGTGTTCATGACAATTCACGTATATGTAATTACCGTTGAGAACGCAGCGGGAGAGTTGTGATCGAAAGAGAGTGAGGGCCATAATCGTTGATGTGGCAAAAGTTAGCAAATTGTGGTTCCTTTAGGCTGCGACAACGTTGAGTGATCACAAATTAACAATTTCACACTTATTAACCAGAAATCAACAATTTCACACTTATTGACCAGAAATCAACAATTTCACACTTACCGACTCGTAGTAATTGTTGTCAAACTTAGGTTATAAAAACACCCAATAAACAGATGCCGGTTGAACTTGAAGCACAACTGCGCCGGGGTTCGCGCGAGTGTCAACAAAACAATTCTGCCACGGCCACTTCACTCGTTAGCAATCAGGCAAATAAACGTTCGTATCGGTGAACCGAATTCTCAACGTTAAAGTCCACGAAAACTTACGAAACCGTTAATTATTTTCGCAATAAAATTGAATATTAAAACGTTGAGCACAGCGTTAACTTTGTTCGTTAAAAATCAAGGGATTAACGTTTATCCGGCCATTTTGGAATACGTACATGAATCGAACACAAATGTCTGCTTTCACGGGTCACGAGTCCTGCGGCACGTTACGAGTAATTCTTACCCCCACCTTTATACATATACACTCGAGTGATCTCCGTGAATAAATAGTTTTGACCATAGAAACTTTCATACCTCGCAATCTTCGTGTTTACCGTGTGAACGGTATCGCGCCGCCGCTGTGAATTCAACTTGAGGAATTTTCTGGAATGTAAACGTTGCACGCGGTCTCGCTCGACCTTCCGCTATTAATCGACTGCAAATTCCTCGATTTATCGTTGTTACTCGACTCGGAGTTCGCGAGCGACATCTGGGGCTTTACTACATTCACGGGAGAATAGATTTTTTTTCCATGGCATAGCTAAGAGCTGAGCTCACGGAGCAATTTTCTCTAGCCCGCCGTGTGATTAGACCGAAATAACGGTTACGACGAATTTGCAGAAACAAAAAAGCAAACTAGCGGATAAGATCGACGAATCATCAAAGAACGCCTTCGTTGAAGATTCGGTTTGAGAAAATGCGAAGTAACGATGTTGAAATATTCGATAGTTGCGAAAGTCACGGATGGTGGGCTCGAGTGTAGCTCGACTTCCGGTGTTCCTGCGCAGGTCTCCGTACACGCCGTAAAATTCTGAAGCAAGAACGCCCGTATAACAACGTCGGAATCTCGATGTGTTCGACGAGGATTGCACAAGATCGTCCTTGATTACTCGTGATTTTTTCTTTGTTTGTTCTCGACATAATGCACGCCCGGATGTGCCGAAACGAAAACAAAAACTCGGGCAAGGTTATCGGGCTGATTGGATTGAATCTAGTTTGTACGATCGTCATCTTCTCGCTCGAAAAAAAAACCGAGCTCGCTTTGCTTTTTCTCGTCTTTCGCAATAGGCTACTTTACTACCAATTTCCCCCGCTAGAGGGAACGTTCTATCGTGATGTAAGTAGATGACATTTTGTGAGGTTAACTTCGATATTTCACGTGTTTCTACGTCTACTGTTGTTCTTTTCTTTGAATAATCCGTTTAGCGTGAATAAACCCTGAAGAGTGCAGCAGTGTTGTTCAATTTAATGCAGAAACGTTCATTTATCCTCTAAAAACGAATAACTTCGCAAACACTAGGAAATTGCTGTACGCTCGCTCTTACAGCTACGAAACGTTCAAGGCTAGGACAAAGTACGCAGTCTTAAGCCCTGCTCTACTAGAACAGCCTTTTACAACTATTTACGCGTGGGAATAGCATGAATGTTGTTTCCCACTAACAGAAATTTGTTTACTGAAATCTCTGGCTTCTGATTGGTCGATACACAAAGTTCCAATACACCCCCACACTGCATGATACAACCCATGATTGTTGATAAGTGCTCCAGTTATCTACGGAGTAACATAACCTAGCCGCTGAACAGAAGGCGAAACGAACGATTTATTTTTTCAGTATCATAAAGGAAATTGTATCATTTTCGTTTGGTATGGAAACTGGTATGGTATCGTATGGAAATGGTATCATTTGGTATCATTTTGAAGGGATTATTCGTCATATTATTAAGCTCAGACATTTTCGTCATTATTATTTTTGTACTAAATGACCGTGCGAATACCAATTTCCGAACTAATGTAAAAAAGACCTCGCACAACAGACAAATTTTTCGTTAAGTGTAAGTGCTGGACAAAAAATACAATTTATATGTAAATCTAAAAAAAAGGCTTCTCCGGAAAAAATGACGTTCCAATCGCAGTCCAACCTTTCCGTTGGCAAAATTTCGACTTTTCGATGTTCCTCGACCAACGAAAGTTCGTCTGTAACTACGGTCGGACATCTGACGGTATCTACACCGAAGAATCTTACCGAATGGTGGCGCCACCTGCTCGCGTTCTAAACAACCTCCAAACGGTTTCCAAGCAAAAAAGAATTCACCCCCGGAAGTCTGAAGCGTCAGATGTGGCTCGATGAACGCTATCCGAGATATATATATATATTGCACGCGAAGAATCGAGTGATTCAACGCGGTTGTAAAATTTCTACCTTGCGATTTTTCCGGCACGGAAATGGGTCGCTTGGTTGTTCATTTTAATCGGGGAAACTCCGGTTTTCGTTCTGGCCAACTACCGTTCGTGTATTGGCTCGGTATATACGAATGCGCGCTCGAACAGGAAACGAGCGTGCATAGAGGCATAGGATATATGAGATAACGTAAAGCAGCGTTCGTTGTTCGCCTCGATGTTTCTCACTCGTTCGTGTTACATTCTGTAATTAAGGTCGACGATCATGCCAGCAGGCATAGACGTACTCGAGCGAACCTATCCTTTGTATCTTTCCCGATCGCCTCGGACGCTCGGCAATTCTTTATGCGCCGTTATGACACACGATGCATACATTATATATTCGTAACTCTCACTATCCATCGCACGCCTTCCGATCTACATTCCTTCTCATTCTATTTTATACTTCTTTCAAGGTGGCCCCGCTCTCTTCGGGTCGAGTATTCGCTTACGCGAGCGATTTGCAATTTGGCCTTAATCCGATATTCCAACTAGGAGTCTCCCCACACTTTGTGCCTCCGCGTCTCGATTACCTCGCGCGATGCAAGAAATAGATCGTGGCGGATTGTAAAGTCGTGACAAATTGGTTTGGCGAAGAGGGGGGGATAGACAAGCGAGAGTGATGGGTGGAATCGACAGAGGATTTCTTTCGAGTGTATGTGATTTCTCTGCCTGCACGCTTCGCGGTCTTCTTTGCCTCCGTTTCAATCTCGAAAATCATTTTTCGTGTTTCCACGAAAGATTCATCAGCTGACAGAGGTTGGGAATATTTTGTCTGATGACGTCAGGATTAATAGAGTAATGAGTACGGCAACGAACAATCATCGAAACACGCATGACAATTTCGTAATATTCAATTAACTTGAATGATTAAAATTAGGTTATGATAAATTAGGTATTAATTAACTATTTGGGTATAAATTATAAATTGAAGATGGTATGGCAGTTAAAAATAAATTTTTACTGTAGGGCTGTAAAAAGTTATTCAATAATAATATTTTGGAAAATTTAACATCTTTTCATGTACACCTACATGATTATTTACTGAGAGGCTTGTGCACTTTAGGTATGAAGTTAGTACTTAAATACAAAGCAATTTTTCATGTGGATATTTGTATCATATGTGTTCGAAACATCGCAAGTGTTCATTTGCTTGCAATAATTAAGGAGGCATTATTACAAATTTGTCAATCGCAAGAATACGTTTTCGCGATGAAAATACTTTCATAGGACCACTAGCGCCATCCGTAGGTAGACGATGGTACTAAAAGAATTCGGATTATCCGGAGCTCCGTTGGTACAAAAATTCGTGGACGGAGCGACCCGCTCGATAAAGCAGCGTAAAGCCATTAACAAATATATTTGTTAATGGAAAATGACTATAGTTATTTTCCGATCATATTTCCACGTAAATAAATTATTCTTCCAAGAATCTCAGCCTCCTCTAGATATGTGGGTAGATCAAAACCTATTGATGCTGACACCTAACCTGGAGGGTCAGAAAACGCATTGTATATGAACTTTTCATCATTCAGCGTTTTGCAAGTCGTGCCGGCTCGAATCAATATTTCCGCATGTACAGTATCTACACACCTACAAAAACGTAGAAAAACGTGCGATAACATATCAGTCCACACAGTATCACTCAAAAATCCTCCCCGCGTCTTCCGGTAGTTCGACGTCTCCTTATCAAACGGATACTTCGTTTGAGGTTAGGAAGTTTACAAAAAACCATTCCTGGACCTTCCACTTGACGTCCACACCGATAGTCTTTCCCCTGAAGTCGAGCATGTTACTTTTATCTCCAGGTGCATTCAACAATTGCGAAATCGTTTAAAAAACGCGAAAAAAAAGTATGCAGTACGAAAAATCGGTTCGTGTTTTCCCAGCTCCGCAGGAGCGATAAAAGAGAAAAGTCAACTTTGGCAACACCTGAGCCATGTACGGACCGAGAGAAAAAGTATTCCGGTTTGCCGTGCTCTCGCGAGCACTCGTCATCCTCCTGCAATTCGTCTTCAATGTCGCAACGCCCGATCATTACGCAGATGCTTTCCGCAGTCCGCGCGAACCTTCCGAAAGCTACAGCGGATTGGAATCATTTTTAGCCGGTTTGACGCGATGGGATGGTCAGTACTTCCTGCACATCGCTCGGTACGGCTACACGCACGAAAACACGCTCGTGTTCTTTCCGGGTTATCCATTTTCGGCGCGTTTCGTAGCGACGATCTTTGGCAAAGTTCTACCGAGTCTGGGGTTCCAAAGCGCCGTAGTGCTCGCGGCGATTCTCCTTAGCAACTTCTGCTTCGTCAGGGCTGCGCTTGTTCTGTACGATCTGAGTACGCGCGTATTGGGGAATACCAGTGTGGCGTACAAAGCGGCGATTCTCTTCTGCGTAAATCCGGCGAGCGTTTTCTTCAGCGCAGCTTATTCTGAGTCTATGTTCGCTTATCTGACGTTCTACGGAATGCTGAGCTCTTGGAATAATCAGAAATTCGGGTGGTTGCCCATAGGACTGTCTTGCCTGGTTCGATCGAACGGATTGGTTAATTTGGGCTTCCCGGTTTTCATGGGCTTCCGGGAATGGCTAGTTAATACGGCAAACGTGATGCGCCAGAAGCGCAGTGTACGAACAACCCTCGCAGTGTTCGTGGCTTGCACGCTGCGCTGCACGGCTAAAATCTTGAACACGCTGTTTCTGTCGTTGGTGCCTTTCGTGTTCTTCCAGATTTACATCTACATGGCTTTCTGCACAGAGTATTATCGGAAGGATAGTTTGCCGGAGCACCTACAGATATGGGCTCGAAAGGAGGGCCTAATGATGCCGGGTGATAGTAATTTGACGTGGTGTTACAAAAATCCACCTTTGGCTTACTCGACGATACAGAAAAAATACTGGAATGTTGGATTCATGAAATATTACGAATTCAAACAAGTGCCCAATTTTCTTCTCGCCGCGCCCATGATTTTCCTGATGTTGAGCTGCCTGCGGAACTACTTCCGGGCTTATCAAGGAGAGCTCGTGCAATATCTTTTAAATACACCGGGAAGATGCGGAGAGAAATTCACAAAGGATGATCAATTGCCTGTTGGAATTTTCGCCTTTGCTGTCCACGGAGCGTTCCTCACGATTTTTGCTGTTTTCTTCGTACACATTCAAGTCAGCACACGATTGCTGGCTTCTGCCAGCCCACTGCTCTACTGGCACTGCGCTAAAGCACTTTCCTACAGGAAGAACGCTACCAGTTTTAGGGAGGAGTACGAAGAGCCCGAAAACTTGTACTCCAGGTGGAAAGTATTCTTCTTCGCTCAGAAATCCTACACATCGATGGACATTTTGATACTAAGTTATTTCTTGGGCTATTTGGTATTGGGCTGTTTTATGTTTTCCAATTTCCTTCCCTGGACTTGAAACCGCTTTGGGTGGAGAATCCACCTTATTGATTATTAATAATCATTCAATAAACGATGCTAAACGAAGATTACGATATTTACATTTATTTCTGTTTGTGCTCGATTCGTATTTTGAAGAGATCCGGATATGGGACATTCGTCGTTGTCAGGTCGATTCAAAATTCGCGGGTCGGTCAACGCTACCGGAAGTGACAGTCAACGAAAAAGGAGATTGGCGGACACGGCAAAATATGGAAATAGTTTCCCCCTCTTTCGTTCCTGCGAATTTTAATCAACTTTATGAACGAATCTACATTATCTCGATTTCGTTAGCTCGGTCGGTACAAGCGGAAACGAGCTTACCGGCAGTCGGTAACAATAACTTCGAAATGAGAATTCTCGTAGAATTTCGACCAATGAGAGAAAGTCGCTCTCGTGACATGTGTGCAAAAGGTGACTTTATTTCGGCAGGCTATTAGTGTGCGTGCTTTCGCTCGACAATCTATCAACCTAAGTTGCAACTCCAATTAGAATGCTAAAAATGCTCGCCGTTACTCGGAACGCCGGAAAGTCGAAGATTCTCGAACACTTGACCTTGAGTAAGTCACAATATCCTTATAATGATACAGTAATATCGTGCACACAATTTAATCACCTGTCACGCGGCGCATGACAGAATGTGTTAGGTTAATGACAACTGACAAATCGGCGGGGACGGAGAGCTCGAGGCTAAAGGAGTTTCGTAAGAAACTGAGAGAGAAAACGCCAATTGGTGAGTGAAATTTGCATACAAGTCAGTCACTTTTTTTTATCACCATTCATTTGCCACCATATCACCATAACTTGTCTTTTTTTTTTCATTTGAATCTTGTGTTTCTGATCGAAAAAAAGACAATTTAATTCATTTTAACGTTAATTCCACATTCCAACATTTCAATTCATTTCGCAGTGTGTATTTTCGATAAAAAAACGTTTTTATTTTTCGTTGAAAAAAATGGCACCTTAGTTTCCATTTTTAAAAACTATGCTTATTCGTGTTGAATAATAGCATTTTTTGGTGCAATTATTAATTTGCTTTTGAGCTTAAGGTTTAACAAATTTTAGCAATAAAAATGATAAAAATGTTTTCAATAAAATGAAACAAGTTTATAAAATTAGACATTAAGTCAATTAATCAAATACTCACAAAAAAAATGTTTTTCAAGAAAATCTTTGACTTTTTTGAGGAAAGGTCGTGTCATCCTTGAAGGACCTTGATGGTCCTTGTCAAGGACCATCAGCAAAATCCCGTCGTAAATGTATTTTCACGAACCGTCGTTTATGTTACAGAGAAACTCGAGGAGCTCGAAGAGGGTAAACATCCGTATCAGGAGAAAGAACCTCTTGAAGCGTTTCCCAACAACACGAATCCAAAAACAGGAGAGGTCGGAGGCCCGCGAGGTCCGGAGCCAACGCGTTACGGGGATTGGGAGAGAAAGGGCAGAGTTTCCGATTTTTGACTCCGACCCAATTTTAATATTAAATAATATTAATTAATATATATATTAATATATAAACATTATATAATAATATCAATTAATATATATATATTAATATTATATATTTAATATTATTATTAATTATCATTTAATATTAAAATTGTCATTATCAAAAATAAGATTATTAAAATTTGGTGCTTCGTGATAACGCTGAACGAGAGGATCCTTATTTCTCCAAACCCAAACAAAATCTAGCTTTCAACGTCACTTCCTTCTTTTTTTGTTTCTCAATCGCAGTCATTTTTTTCTGGGTTGTCAAAACGCAGCCATGTCGATAATTCTGTCGAAAGTTCACATCCGTAATTTAGGATCAGGTAAAAACGAAAAGTCCTGAAATTTCGAAATTCGAAATTTCGAATTCCATCTGAAGAGGATATATATATATATATAAATATGTATTCGCTTTAGGCCTTGCATTGCGCGCTGTGGAGACAAACGTAACCAAAAATGAAGAGGAGTCAACGAGGATGAAGAAATTTCACGAGAAATTAAAATCGGGTGGAAATCCAAGTGGGTGACAAATGTTTGATTTTTCAAGTTTTCGCGCTGATAAGATTGTAGTTTGGACCTTTGGAACGCAAAAAAAAAGAATTAAAGCAACATTAATTCAAAATTTTTGAGATTTAGAAAAAATTCCTTGATCCTAATTTTAACAAAATACTTTTTTTATCCAGAATTAAAAGGGAGTTTCTTTTCATCCGATTGATACATTTTTTCTGTACGTCTCATTGCTACGCAAATGTTTCGAGCAAACATAAAAGTTGGCTTAGAGTCCGAATTTTAGTGATCTCTTTTGCAAGAGTTATTTTAGTGCATCCTTGCGCAAGTTCACCAATGGTTTCGGTTGTAACTGATAATCAGGTGGATTCGGCACTACTTCCGGTATTAGCGGGAACACCCATCCAAGAAGCGACCGAAGAGGCGTCGAAGCCGATCCGACGAAATGGGGAGATTGGCAAAACGATGGGCGAGTCAGCGATTTTTGATCTTTCAGTCAAGAATTATAATATCCATGTTTAAACAAATATACGTTGTAAACAAAAAAGAGCACGTATGTCCGGATAGAAAATACAAAAACTTCATCTAAAATATATCTATCGAAAAACAACTATCAATCGTAGCTAATAATATTCGCATTTGAAAATAAATATGTGCAAAACATACGGATCGTAAAAACAAAAACATAATTTAAATTTTTAACTCCAAAAAAAATTAATAAATATTGATTAATTGTAGCTAATATTAACTTTTTTTTAAATATAGCAATTATGCAGAAGTGGGGCTCCAACTCAATTTTGACAGATTTTGTTTTTTTTGCCATAATTTACTTTAATTAGTCACCACTAGTGATATTTAGCTGGCGGAAGCTGACTTTTAAAATTATTAAGCTGAAACAAACCCAAACAACCTCAATTATTTTCATAAGTTATGAGGTTGTTTGGGTTTGTTTGGGTTTCTTTGAATTTAGTTATTAAAAAAGTTGGCGAATTAGTTGGCAAAAAAAATATCCCGCCAAAATCGAGTTGAAGCCCTACTCGATTACCAAAAAATGGTCGAGTTGAAGCCCTTGCATGATTAACAAAAAATGATTACTTACGTGCATAAAAATACTCGCACGTATGCCTGATAAAAATGATAAAAACGTAATTCACTCGAACACGTTTTCGTCTAAAAAAAAATATCAATCGTAGCTTTTATTCCTTATATATCTCTAGGTACTGTTATCTACATACATGATCTATGCATTCTCTCACTTTCACTCTCTCTTTCTCTCTCAGATTCTCAGGCACACACACATTACACATTTCCACTCTGCACTTGATAATACAAAATCAGTGCTGTCCGCGACAGCCGCGAATTTGTGGAATCGTTTTGGAACGACTGGAGTCGTAAGTAGCGTGCATTCGATTTCCGCAGTTTACAATGTCAGTACTGAGCCTCGTCTTGAGCATGCGATGCACGAGAATTTCCAAAAAACTGAAAAACGCAATTTTGTGCGGAAAGTTTGATGGAATAAAATTAATACTGTCCTCGTGACAGTGACAGGCGATTCTTCAGATTGAGAGGAAATTTATCGTGGCGATTTCCAAAACTTCAAAATCAAAACCCGAGGTAAAAATTGTTTCTTCCGGAAATTGATGCGCGATATATGCTTGGACCATTAAGCGCGTTACTGGAGAAATCTTTGGAATTGTAACGATTCGAGCATACCGGAAGTGCTGGTCGCAGTAAAAACGGGTGTTCAGCATCAGCGCGTTTCATTCAGTAACAAATAGTTTTTACTGAACGCCTTCGTCGTCACTAGCTTTCGCTAATCGAGATATGGTTTTAATGTTCAAATTCATGTATCAGTTAACTCTACTTTTTCCCGGTAAAAAATGAGGAATCGCTTTCAAGTTCAGTTCTAATTTCGTTTCCTCCTAGAATTGAACTTGATTTTCTAGTTTCTAGTGGATGCAAAACTAGAATTAGTAGTTAACGAAAAATTGACTTGAGAAAATTGAATTGAGTACAATTGAACTTTAAAGGAATTCCTGGTTAAATATAGAATTGAATTTGAATAGAATTTCTTGTATTAACCAGAATTGAACTCGTTTAGAATTCAATTCAATTTGAATAGGACTCTTGGTAACAACTAGTATTCAACTTTAATAAAATTCAAGTTTTTGCTAGGAAAAAATATTAGAATTGATATTTTAAACAATTCAATTTTTCACTAGTAAAAATCAATAGAATTGACTTTTATTGAATTCTAATTTTCTACTAGTTAAAAACTAGAATTGACACGTAAAAAAAACTAGAGCTTTCATCCAAATATCTTAATCAGGCAATTTAAGTTTTTATTAGAAAAGTAATAAGCTAAAATTGACTGATAAATAAATTTGCCTATTGAAAGTAGTAACGATGGGATTCGATAAAAGCTCTTTGTTACGACGAAAACCATACTGGTCCGTAACCCAAACAAACCCAAACAGAAAACGAGTTGTAGCTGGAACGCGTCAATTCCGATTTCCCTCCGTAACGTCAATACGGCCTAAAAATTGGATCGTCAAATATCGGAACGTACATTCCATTCTGATTCGACCCGAAACTCGTCATTATTTTCGATAAATTAAATGCATTCTTTGTTGCACGCGCAACGTCGTGTTTTTTTTTAAATCTACGATTCGGCACTGATCGGAAGTCCGTGTCGTCAGTCCGTAGTGGCAGTAGAAAGTGTAATGATCTTCGCAGAGTCCGTGACATTGAGATGAACTATAAAGTTTTATTGATGGCCAAGACGTCACGCATCATCATATTTCTGAGGGTCCAAAGTGCGTTGACGACGTTACCGTGATTGCCAACCCCGTTGCCGAGCCAATCACCCGGCAACTTCGTCACGTCCGATATTTGGACGCTCTCGGGATTCGCGTTCATCTGCTTGTCCCAATTAGATATGTAACGATTTTCCACGTTCAGGCCCTCGATGTATCTAAAAGAAACGAGAGTGTTGAAAATAATTCGACTTCTTTAGCTCCCATTGGATAACATCAGAAAAATACTTTGCGTTTATTCTCTTCGTACCTCAAATAAGCGTCCGAGTGAAGAACGCGACTAGGCCGTGGTGGAACAGCGACAAACAGGGGTTCGGGCTGCTTCACGATCGGCACATTAGTCGTCTGCGTTGCGGTCGCTGTTGTTTCCGCTGCAAACCGAAAAAAAAAAATTCCAAAATCGTACCCTCGCAAAAATTGTCACGTGATCCAGTAATGGTGAAGCTCGTTGAAACGTAGACGTTGATTTTTGTTTACCCTCAAACGTACCAGTTTCCATTGGTGGCAGAATCGTAGGACCTTTAGATGCCATGTAATTTCTGTTGAAATAAATAATTCATGAAATTTCGTTTTTTTTTCACGAAGTTTGATTTTCTAGAAACGTCTAGTGAGTGATATTTATCTCTCAGCCGTTACGTACTTGCTTCTCTCGGAGGGTGGTATAATTCGTCCGTTCGCTTTGAGAATATGAACTTCTTTAACGTGCCTCGCCAGTCTCTGTACACTCGGGAATGGAGGCACGGCTTTTTTCGTTCTCCCGCAACCGCGCCAAACGCACTGGAATTCAACATCTGCAAAGTAACGATAATACACTATTCATAAATATCGAAACACGAATCCGTGGAAATAGTATAAAGCCTCGATTATCCTTGAGGAATTTGAGCTAATAAAGCGCGTCCTTGTTATGGAAACGTACGATCGTAAGTTCAGTAATTAGTATTATTGCCAACGCATCCAATTTAGGCCATTGGAAAACGAAACAACAAAATTATCGATTTTTGATTCGTTACCTGGAGCCGCGTTCAAAAAGGAGTTTTGAACGTGTCCGGTGCCTTCAGCGATGCAGTGGTCGATGCAATCGGTCATATCCTCGAATTGCCAGTCGCAGTTGTCCCAGCAACATTCGAATACTTGATCGACGGGTGTACCGATTATCGCGGCTAATTTCGGCTGTCCACCGTCCTCGTTCATTTTTATCGCTCTCTCCTCCCACGCTTGCTTCTCACCGGCCGGCAACTTTCGCCACTGAAAAAAATCCCCGCGTGCCTCTTTTGAAAATATGTCGAATCGACGTTCAATTTAAAGAATTCGACTAAAAATTGCGTGTGTCCCTTTTCATTTTCTCTTTCGTCGAGGAATTCTCTCGTCCGTTTGGACTTTTCGAAATCCGGACGAGAAAGAGATAAGGAAAAGGAAAAAAAAAGAGAGAGGCTGAGCGTGTCAATTATAATCGTGTAACGGCGACTCGTACGAACTAAAGGTCCGGAGGGCCACTCATGGAACACAATTGAAAAAAAATAAAAATAAATACAAAAAAAAAACATGGTACGTTTCGAAAGAGGATTATGGAGGAAGTTCTACGATAAAACGAACGAAAGAGTATATATAAAAAGAAGAAAAAATATAAATAAACAAATAAACGTAAACGATTTTATGAACGACGACGACAACAACAACGACGACGACGACGACGACGACGACGACGACGATTAATGACCTCTTCACAATCCTCTTTGGAAACGCTTTTTCTTTATTCTTTTCTTTTATTTTCTTTTTTTTTTTGTTGCTTCTAAGAAACTCGTGACGAAACAAAAATCAAACTCAAGAGAGAAAAAATAGTCTGAAACAAATAAATACCTCGTTGCCAACAATTCTGCTAATCTCTCCAAAGGTCGATTCGGGATTGTTTTGCGTAATGGTCGTTCGCATTTTACTCGAATATAAAATATAGCCCGTAACTAATTTCTTACCGGTTGTTTTCTAAACAGAAGAAAACACAAATTATAATTGTCGTTCTTTTTTTGTTTACTTCGTATTTTTTTGTTGTTTTTTTTGTTTACATGAGATTCAACAATTATTGCTTGCACAACGATACAACAGTTATTGTCCTCGTGTCAAGCGCCATTTTCCCTAATTTGCCGATGTAAGTGGATATTTCACAGAGACGATAACAATTGCGAAGTGAAGAAGAACACAAATTCAATTAAATCAAAATTCACATGAATTCGCTTATAAATCATGATTAACGAAAAACGAACGATAAAAAAAAACAAAAACAAACAAACATAAGTGTGAATAGCAAAAAAAAATTATGCTCGGATATTCGTGTGAGAACGAAAATATATATGCAGTGTTGGTCAAAAGTATTAGGCATCCTGGGAATGTTCGTACAATTTATCAAACGGCGTTTCGAAGAGGACAAAGCCAAATTCATTTTGTTCTTTTATTTTTCTGGTTTTTATTGTAAGCGAGTAAGTTCTTCGAGAAGGACGATGTTAGCTTTAGTTTCGTTTCGTAAAACTTTTTTTTGAATCTTTTTTGCCGAATTGCGATGTTTCTCTCAAAAACCATGAAATTTAGAATTTACCCCGAGGAGTAAAACGTTGTTATTTTGTTATTTTGGAGACAGTCTCCTTTTTACATTTTATTCTCAAAATTTTTTTGGGTCGTCTAAAAAAGTAACGATGAGGCAAAATTTAAGAAAATTTTTTTTTTATTCGTTGTCTCCAACAAAGCACAAGTTTTTAATCCTTCGACTAGATATTCAAGAAAATTATAATTTTTCAAATATAATCCGATACCTCGTAAAAAAATCCCAAAAATTTGTTCAAAACATCGAGACTAATACTAACGATATCCTATCTCAAGAATTTATCACTAGACGAAAAGATTAATATTTTTCCAAGCCCAGCATGCGATTTAGCAAAGTTTAAAAATCGTTCAAATCCAACATTTCCAAAATTCAATACCGGGTAAAAAAAAATCCTAAAAATAACAATGGAGAAGGAAAATGAAGCTGGCTTCTTTCGCTTCAAAACGTTCTTTGGTCAATCGGTTTATAATTTTTTTCGCTGGGATTTTCGATTTATCTGATATTTGATATACTTTTGATCATAACTGTATATATATGAGTGGATGTGCGTGTGTGTGTACAAAGTTAAAGAAACAAACGAACGAAACAAAACGAACGAAAATCAAACTCAAATGGCGATAAGGACGGTAGGTGAGATTTATATATATATAAATGTGTGTACTCGTAGAGCATTGACAAGCAATTTAGACGACGAGAGCCCATACCTTTTTCGTTGATACGGGAGTTTGAGTATTGGAGAGAACCGGCTGAGCTTCCGCGGAGCCAACCGACGGTGGACCACCAGCGTCCATGCTGTCCTCACCTACACCAACTCCCATGCTCAAAACTTCGGCATCCAGTTTCGGCAGCAATGGCGACGCTTCCTGTATCAATCACCCAAATTTGTTACTTATCGTATATCTTCCGGGTGTGCTTGGGTTCGCGATGTCGAGGTTAGTTTTTTTTCAAAATATCTACAATTTCCTTGTACCCTCGACTTCGTCCAGATTTCCAAAATTATTTTTGATATTCCGACCCCTTAAGAGACGATGCAGAAATGTGTAATCCTGAAACTCATCAGACGGAATTCATCGCTAATAGGCTGAACCACAACTTTAATTTAATTTTGATTTTTTTTTAATTGAACGATTTTATATCCGGAGTTTAATCCCTTAAGCATCCATTTTATTAACACTCTGAAATGTTACATATTTTGTATTTTGAATAAACAGTCTGAATACGAATTTTTGGGGACTTATTTTCAGAAATTGCGGATTTCGAGGTATCTTCTTTTTCGACCCGTTAAAATCGCCCGTTATTGTGATTTTTTTTCTTTTTGAATATATAATTTTTGATTTTGTACGGTAATGGACGATCTCGAATCGACAGTGTCGATTTAAAGGATCAACGATTAGATTTTTTCGATGTAAAGAAAACAAGACGAATTACCATTTCGAAATGAGCTGTGCTGGGTACGACAGATTTGATGGGTGATCGAGCCTGAGCGATGTCGCTTGAAACCTGAAACACATTTGAGGTTAGAAATACCGTTCCAGAAAATTCAGTTAATTCGATAATCGATATGTTATGGAATTATTTTTTTCAATTTTATTATTAATTTTTAAAAATTAATTTTAAACCATATCGCAATATGAAAAGTACCTTGGCAGGATTGATCGGTCTCCGGAGGAGGTATATTTCATCCTCTGTGACCGCCGAAGTGTGACAGAACTTTTTGAGACCGTCTTGGCTGAGTTTTTTCATGAGATTCTTGCTTTCGTCGTAGGTAGATTCGCAAATGAAGACGTCGTCTTCCGGAATTTCGGTGGGTCGACCTGGGCCAAAGGTAACCCAAATTAAAGTTAATTCGGACGTAGCGTAGCGAAAATTGGAAACGCTTTCGACGTCTGAGGGACGTTTGACATTGCGACCGAATAGAACTGAAAAAAGATCTGATAAACTACGTCCTAATCAGGAACTTCTCTCTCGCATAGATTTTCCGCGATAAGATAAAAGCAGGGTTTCTTCGCTATCTATTAATCGTTTGTAGGAAGTTTCATCCAAATAGGTTTCCATATGTTTTTGTTGTTTTGAGAAAAACCATTGAAATTATGATTCAGCCATGAATTAAAAATGACTCTGAAATTACCTTTAAAAGAAAATTATCTTAAGGGGTTGGGTTTGTTTGGGTTGGGGAATTTGGAGACATTTTCGACATTCACGCGGTCGCGGATAAAAGCTAAAAGGAATAAACATCGAAAAACGAAATTCCCTATGACTCACTGCAAATATATTCCCCATAATCGAGGACCGCGCATTTCCCAACGATCGCAACGATCGGATGAGTTCCGTCCACTGTGGAGAGAAATAATTCTTGCTTGTAAAATAGTTTGGTAGGCGCGTGAGGGATTTCCGGTGGTGTGAGCAACCAGGGTCCTTTGAAGTAGCACTTTCCACTAGAAGTTATTAAAAAAAAACCAAAATGATCCAGTTTTATTAAAGTAATCGATTCGCTTGAGAAAATTAATGATTAATTGATAATTAATTAACTCACTCCTTCGTTGACCATATGGAATCTATTTGGGCTATTTGTTGTCTTCCACCGTCGGTCGCCACGTAAACAAAGTCGCCGGTTTTCACTGGACCGGCGCACGTGTTGTACTGCTCGTAATAGGTGTTCTCAGGATCATCGGGATTGAATATAACGACGTTCTGAAATTAATCGTTATTGAAAACGTTACATCGATGCTGTTATCTAAGTATTAGAAATTTCGTATGAAAAGTTCAGTAATTTTATTGATCCTCACTTATGAATTTTTTAAATAATTTTATATGATAAATTAGTTTATTTCAGAAAAAACATTTTTATAGTTGTTTTCTTATTTTTGTTATTGAAGTCTCAGAAATGTAACCGTCAACAAGATATATTAGGTTGTAAAGCTATTTTTTTAATACATTAATTAAAAGCCAACTTGAATAAATTAACTTTATTTTCTAATATTCTGTTTATGTTTAGAAGTTCCGAATATAAATGATAACACGAAAATAAGGAAATTAATCAATCGACCGGACTTTTTAAATTCTTATAATCCTTATAAAGCTAATTTAAATAAAATTGATTTAATTTAAACGAAGGTCATTAAAATAAATTAGTTTCCTAGGTAATAAAGCTAATAATTTCATTAAATTGTCTTTATTTTGTAATATCCTCTAATATTTTCTAAAATAGTTAATAGTAAATTTTCTAAAAATCTAGTTTGATTAAATTAGCTTTATTTTTTAATGTTTTATTCAGTTTTGATATACATTATATGGACCTTCATTTTAGTTCGAATTGAACTCATTTGAACTTTTCAGTACGAATCTATGCGTTCATCAAGACACAAAAGATCAAAATTCTTTCGTGCAGTTTCAACATCGATATTTTCACAATACTGGCTTTTTTATAAGATTTATAAGATAAGAAATTTGACAGTGATTAAAAAGACGATTTCAGCCCGCTAAGGATATTTCTGGAGGGACTCACCGGTTTTTCCTTTTCGGTCAACTTTTCGCCCTCTTCGAGCTCGGCAATTTCTTCTTTGTGCTTCTCCAGGCGTTCTTTATAAACGGAAATAACGCGTTTGGGTTCCAAGAGTTTTTCTCTCGGTACGAGGCTGAGGTGATCAGGATCAAAGTTCCAGACTTTAATTTTTTTGAAAGCTCGAGCTTTCGTGGAATATCGGGACTCGCAAACGTATACGTCTTTGTCGGGAAAGCCCTCGGGCACCATCC
This sequence comes from Ophioninae sp. B BG-2022a, assembly GCA_030522765.1. Taxonomy (NCBI): domain Eukaryota; kingdom Metazoa; phylum Arthropoda; class Insecta; order Hymenoptera; family Ichneumonidae; species Ophioninae sp. B BG-2022a. Next base: position 27,010 of record JAPYZJ010000887.1, read on the forward strand.
GGAAATAATCCTTGACGCTTAAAACGCAACACCTGCCCGCGACTTTGGACAGAGGCAAGGCCACGTGTGCGTCGCTCTTGAATAATTCTTTGTCGAGGAACTTTCGCGATGCAACGTGATAAGTTTCGCTCGGTCGGTAAAACAAGTTTCCGTAGAGCATTTGTTGACCCTCCGCGTTCGTCCATAAACGCTCGATCAGAACCACGCTGTACTCCATTCCACGCTCGGTCGGCTCGATATACGCGAAATCGCCGGCTCTGTACACCTCCTGGTTGAAACTCATCGAGCCCGCTATGTCGCTTCCGTTTCCGCTCGTGATTGGACTCGGCTCCTGGAACGACCGGTAACTCGAGTGTTGAAATTTTAACGGAAGTGGATCCAGTAAGTAAGGGTTGACCGAAGGGTAATCTCCTTAAAGAGGTACGCTCGTGTTGAATATATTCGTATTATCGGTCTCGATAAAACGGATTTGTCGCGAATTATACGTATAATGCATATTGACTAACGGAATATTTAAAAATGATAACCTCAATGACTCGAGAGTAGTCTCCACCGTATTCGTCATAGCAGTAGTACCGTAGAAACGGACCGAAAAAACGTTTCGCAAAATCCGTCGGGAACTTCTTCTAATAGCTTTGAATTGCCTCAACGGATTTTGTACAATAGGTTGATGAAACGTTATACAGAAGCTACGCGATTGTGAGTTTTGTAAAAAATATTATTATTCGTTCACTGTTTGCGTTTTGTTTATGGCTACTCGCACGTTGCAGTAACTCGTATTCGAATCCAATTCAAAGTCAAGCTAGATAATGTTTGCCAAACGAATCAGCTGTAACACCCCATATTGCTAACTCTGTCACCGATATTTCGTTCTTCCGATTATTATCAATCGGAAATAGCTCAAAGCGTTCAAGCTTGCAATTGTATTACAAAAATACTGAACGGTCGATATAGCTCAGATTTCGGCAAAAGATTCGTTCAAGATTTGTCAACATCATAAAAAACATTAAAATAGACTTTCATTTCGCATACTCACTTTGGTCTCGTTCCCGTCGCAACTCTCCTCCTCCGAAGGCAAAGACAACTCTTGCTGTAACTTGAGACGCTTCAATTCTCCCACCTGAGTCGAGAGATCCAGAAGCGTGTAACTGAGGGCCGGGGAGTGCAGAAGATCACCGTTGCGCGTCACCTCGTCCCGGGTGCGAAGGAAAAACGCTTGGAGTTCAACACTGTCCTCGAACGGCTGAGAATCCGAACGCGAGAGCTTCCGGGCTCGCTCCAGACAGGAAAAAACATCCTCTTGAAACCGATCCAATCGCTTGTAGACACCTCGATCTAATCGGCGTTTTATCAGGTCCAGGGACAATCCTCTCGCCCTGTTGGGAAATCAAAATGAATCTTTTCATTGTTGAAGAAACTTTTGCTTTCATTTATGATGTTGATTCCATTCGTTTGGGTTTGTTGATTCGCGGATAACGAAAAGTAAATATTTCCTTTCGGATTTGTTTCGTTGGGTTTGATGATTCGTGAAAAAGGACGCAAGATTTTAAAAAACTGGTTAAGGGCAAGCGAAGATTATATACTTTTTCCCATCGATGATATCATGCTCGGGAAGTTCTGCCATGGAATCCGAATAGCAGCGGCCTTCTTCATCCTGATGATTGTACAACGCAGTGAATATTGTTGCCAGGATCTCTTGCACCGCCGCCGGAACGTCCGGAACGCTTTCCTCATCCTCGCTCAGCTGCAGTTTCGTTTGCAGTACCAAGCGTTGCAAGATCAATGCATCCTGCAAGAGCACCAGTTTTCAAAGCAACGTTCCAATACGTCGTTATCGGTGGAGGAAAGCACCAAAGAAGAGTCGAGTTTTTACCAATGAGGTCTCAATAATAAAATTCCCAATTACGCGGATGTGAAATTTGTTTGGAATTTTAAAGGGAAATGTGCGTTATAAAAAAAATTTGATTTCTATTTATCAAGATTTCACAATGTGACCCAGTATTCAGTTTACAAAATATTTTGTTTTTAAAATTGTCAAAAATCGGTAATAATGTATCCATACAACAGTTGGCAAAATTGACAATAGTTAGAATTTGGCAAACATTTACTTCGATGACATTTCTAGATAAAATATATAAAATGAGGAAATAAGTGTTGGAGAATATGAACTTGAAAAAAAAAGGGACAATATAGCAAGTCATGACAGTGTCGGAATCTTTTCGCAAAGCACTGTCAAACGCTCCTATTCTATTAGAAAACATATCAAAGACATTACAAGCCTAAGCTTTTGTCAGTTTTCTCCATACTTTGACATTGAAGAAATACAGGAAGAAAGTAACATTCTCCATACATTTTGAAGATTGGAAAATTGATAACACAATCTGGATATGTTCAGATAAAGAATAACTAGATTTATTAACTACTAGCTTATCTCTTATGGTTGTTCTTGACGAATTCAATCTTTTAAGACTGCCCATTAGGGATTAAATTCTTCAGGGCACTCGAAGAATTAAATTCCTTACGGCTGCCCTTTAAAGATTGAATTCCTTATAGCTGTTCTCGAGTGATCGAATCCGTTATGAGCTTAAAATCGTTCTCATAAGGTCTCATAAGGGCTAAAATTGTTTTAGGGCTTAAGGGCCCTAAATTCTTTAAGGGCCGTGAATTCGACTCGCCCATGGTGAAAGGAGTCGCGTAAACGGCGGGAGCGGAACAAACGGACGGGGCAAAAGGCTCGACCCTCTTTGAAGAATGAGGTCATCGGGGCATTACATTTCCCTCATTTTTTCTGCACTTCTTTCGAAACTGTTGATCGATCTCGTTGTCGCGAATTATTCGAACCGAACACGAGCGTATCTGCTTGCGTCTCTGAAGGCAATGTTTACGATGTTCCGGATTTCTGTACATGGTGGGTGACAATGGAACACTCATTTCTGACAAAGATACGAAAATTACGAGTACGCCGCTTCGATCCGGCGCGCGCACTTAACACGATTTCTTCGTCGATATCTGCGCGCGATAAACGATCTCCGCGCGTATTACGACCGACAGTTGGAAAAAAATGATGGAAAAACGCCGAGCGGAAAATAAGCGGAAGACGGAAACTCTGCCGCGCTAACTTTCGCGACCTAACCTCCAAATTGGAAATTAGCATCAACCGCACGTTACGTATTGTACAGGGGGTGTGTCCCTGTGACGAGCGGGAAAATTTGAATCTTCCTCGATTCGATGAGCGTCCATTGTTCATTATGCTAACGGGCAAGCTCGTTTGGGTTTGTCGATCTTTTTAAAATTTCAAGATATTAGCGAGGACTCAAATAATTGAAAATCGTTCGAAGTCGATCACCAGTGATTAATTACCCGTACAACAGCAGTGCTTAATCCTAATAACGTCCCTAGAGAGGGAGGGGATTAAATCTAATTCAATATTTTTAATGTTACAACTACTTCTTTTTAAATACTCCGCGTTTAGAAACCGACGATAGTGTATTTACAACGAATACCGGAAAGCTCCGAAACTCCAATTTCGTAAACTTTCTATCGAAAATATGAAAATATTCTCGCAGCGTTTCCTTGTCTGCAATGATTATCAACTGCAGTGCAGTATAGCCTTTTCCGAAATGAGCATTTTTTTAAGAAAATTTCAGCAAACGTATTTTTTGGAGCAAATTCGAGTGTATAAAATGAATTGAGAAACAAGATTGTACAAATAGTCTCACCTTAATGAACATTAGATGAAATTTATTTGGAGGGATTTGACGAATTTTATGTTTAAATATTCTTACACGTATATCAATATTGAATATAATAAATTCGAAGAATATTATTAAAATATGAAAAAGTGACTTCTAATATAAAGAATAAAAATAATTTCAATTCATTATATTTCAGTAGCAAACTTAACGGGAAAATGGATGATTTCTCGCTTGATTTCTCTTTCGCCCTAAATATTATTACGATTTGAGAAATGCCAAAGTTCCGAAATTGGCAGATAACAAAAATCTCGCATTTTTTCATCACGTTGACGCGATGATCACCGACCTTGTATATCTGAGAGTCGGGCTCGTTGTACTTGCAGGCGTTGTCGAACATGAGTATGAAATCCGAGACCAATTCCTCCAAATTTTCGTATCCGTGGTTCTTGAGGGTCGAAGCAATTTTCTCCATGTTCATTGGCTGCTTTATAACCTCGTAATAATCCGGATACTCGTTTTTGTTCGGCAATTTCATAAAAATCAAGGACAACTGTCGCCCCTTGGCGTCGTGATAATCTTTTATCGTGTCGTACATCGTGCGCAATTTTTGCAGATGAAGAGGTATGACCTTCTTCGGCCTCCTAAACGAGATCGGCGGTGATCGAAGTTTCAGGATAAAATTAACGCGTACAAGGATACACAAAAAAAAAACGAAAAGTCATAGCGAACGTACCCAACGTTGCGAGTCGGCGTGGAGCCTGTCGATTTGATCGATTTTCCCGCGTCTGGCAACGGACCTAATTCTCTTACCTTGTCCATCAACACCCTCTCGAGAGTATTCGCGTCCTCGTATATCACCGAACACTCCTCGTTATACTGACGACAGTTGTTGAACATCAACTAAAATTTCGAAACCATTAAAAATAATTATGAATTCGTAAGAGGAAAAAAAATGGACATAGTAATTTGAAGCGGTACGACTAGTTAGGTGGGTTCAAGAAATAATATAAAATGATCTAATTCACAGTTGTTCTCGTTAAGGTTCACTCGTGTTGAATATATTCGTATTATCAGTCTCGATAAAACGGATTTGTCGCGAATTATACGTATATTGCATATTGACTCACGGAATAACTGAAAAATGATAACCTAAATGACTCGAGAGTAGTCTCCGCCGTATTCGTACGAGCAGTATTACCGTAGAAACGGACCGAAAAAACGCTTCGCAAAATCCGTCGGGAACTTCTTCTAATAGCTTGGAATTGCCTCATCGGATTTTGTACAATAGGTCGATGAAACGTTATACAGAAGCTACGCGATTGTGAGTTTTTGTAAATAATATTATTATTCGTTCGTTGTGCGCGTTTTGTTTATGGCTACTCGCACGTTGCAGTAACTCGTATTCAAATCCATTTCAAAGTCAGGCTAGAATTATGTTTGCCGAACAAATCAGTTGTTATACCCCATCTTGCTAACTCAGTCATCGATGTTTCGTTCTTCCGATTATTATCAACCGGAAATAGCTCAAAGCGTCCAACCTTGCAATTGTATTACGAAAAAACTGAACTTTCGATATAGCTCAGATTTTGGCAAAAGATTCGTTAAAGATTTGTCAACATCATCATCATTTTCGTAATGATCTTGATTTAAATCGATTTAATTTCCTATGTGAATTTGTAATACTCGACGAACGTGGAAATTCGCATTATTCAAACCCAAACAAACCCAAACATATTCACCGTCAATGCTACGATAAGAAGCATCAACCTCTGCGTTTATGAATGCTACAGAACTGATGCACGATTTTCTCATTGAAAAGTGAACCGCCGTCGAAAGAACGAGATTTACGATAATTTTGTGAGGTTATGTTGAACTTCTACGTGACTTTCGACGTTTACCTTGAAATCCTGTATGAGCTCATTTTCGTTCTGATACTTTTCATCCTTGATGTTGCTCTCGATCGTGAGCATGTCTATTGGCTCAGCGATAACTTGATAGTAACTTGGATACAGTTTTCTCGAAGGTTTTTCCATGAAAGCAAGCATCGGTTGTCGGCCGTCTTCGCACTGGGCCAGAAAACAGAAAATTTCGGTTAAAACGGTTCGCGAGCTCGTATCGATAATTGTGGACCAACGTACCACGTATTCCATCACGCATTTCACGAGAGCGTACAAACGCTTCTTTAATGGTATATTGTCTTTGTATTTGCCACGAGTGAGCATCAACGATGCTCGTTTCAGGAACTTTGGCTGCTGAGAATTGCTCTCGGATCCACAATCCGAATCCGATTCCTGTAAAACAAAAAAAAACGAACGTTTTTTTAATGCCCCACTAAACATTTTCGAAATCAACGATGAACGAGACTTTTTTTACCTGATCAAATTCGAGAAGCTCTTGAACCTTTTCCTGCATTATTTTTTGCAACTTAACAGCGCACTTGTACAGTCGAGATGTGTGAACGTTGTACTTTTTCGCGTTCTCGAACATAATGTTCATGTCACCGGCAACTTCGCTCAACGTCCCGTATTTTCCTTTCTGATAAAGTGTAAACATTTGTTCGTTGAGAAATAAAAAAAAAAGTTCGATAGTAAGGCTTGTTATTTTGGTGTGAAGAGGAATGGAAAAGAGGTTTGCTTGAATAATTATTTGGGTAATTACAATCGGTATTGTGTTGTTGAAAAATAAAGATATCGTGATAAGCACAATAGATAAAGGGTTTTCTTGAAAAATTATTATAAATTGTTAATTGCTTTGATAAAAAAAAGAACGATTTTCAGAAATCGTGAGTTTGTATTAAATTGTTAAGTGGGTTGTTGAAAAAAATATTGTTTTTTACCGAATGGTGATTTTGAAACAATGAAACAGAATGGAAAGAAGGTTTTCTTGAAAATTGATTGTAAGTTATTAATTAGTTGGATAAAAACGGATCGGTTTATAAATTGTCATTTTGCAACGGTGAAATCGGATTAAAAAAAAGATTTTCTTAAAAAAATGATTTAAAAGTAATAATTAGGTTCTTGAATTATTTCTATCTTAATAGCCAAAAAAAAAATTGTCAGAGAAATAACACATAATTGAAACGAAACAAAAGTAATAATAATTCAATGTCGAATTCAATATTTTCCTACCTTGATCTTCGTTCGAATTTGCAAGAGGGATATGGGATTCTTGATGGTCTTGTAATAGTCCGGATACATCCTCTTCGACGGTAGTTTCCAAAAGTACTCGCTTATCCGGACCCCTATAAAAACACATACACACATACGTAGATATTTTATCAATGAAAAAATTACGTCTGAACCAGCCTGAAAATTTGATTATTGAAGGAAATAAAAAGTAAACAAAAATAAAGAGAAAAAGAAATTCAAAACTCAAAATTAAAAAAGCGTCAAAAATAAATTAAATAAAAACTTAAAAATAGAAAACAAGAAAATTCATTCAAATAAAAAATGAGAAAAACAACGTATAATGTGAAATACAAATATATTGTAGAAAATCATGATATGCGATGAAAATATTGATCAGAAGAGGAAGTGAACGTAGTACTGAAAAAAAGTTTGTAAAAAAAAAAACAAATTGTTTGTACAAATAAAACTCGATTCGATTGACATGTATAAGAAAAATATTCCAGGAGAACTTACCCTGACTGTTGGGCACTGTTCTTATAGTCTGAAACAGGACCCACTGAGGATCGTCCGTTTCGTTTTCCCCGGGTTCGTCCTCTTCGTCATCGCTTTCCTCGTCCTCGTCAGGTAATGAGGCAGTTTGATTTATCAACGATTGGGCAACGCTACGATTGCCCCTTTTGCTTCGAGTGGAGGGTGCGGTTATGGATTTCGACATAGCCGCGCTGAGATTGCTGCTCTCCTGTTTCCTTGATGACGAGGCAATTATTTTTTTCAGCATTTTCGCGTCTTTGTATATCTGAGAGCCAGGCTCGTTGAACTGACAGGCGTTTCGACACATCAACATCAGATCTCTCTCCATATCAGCCAAACCGGTGTACGAGCCCTCCTGGATCTTCCGAGCGATCGTTTTCAGGTCGACCGGGGTTTCGATTACTTCGTAATATTCCGGATAAAGCTACGCAAACGTTTCGACAATGTTTCAATGTACAAACGAGTAAAACGTGTCTTTATGAAAATCCGAAGTTTCTGTAGTACCTTCTTCGATGGCTTCAACTGAAACATTATGTGTAACGGCCTGTTGTTGTCGGAAGGATCAACCGCCGTCATCACAGCTGTAAACAAATCCTCGTATGGCTGCATCGACTCTTCGTCCGGGTTTGTCGAACTTTCCGACGTGTCTTCCGCGTCCTCCTGCTTCACTGCAACTTTCCTTGCCTGGAGACACATTCGTGAACATTAATCTCTATTCTCTATTCACGTATAAAAAAAAATAGGTGCGCATGAATTTTATTTTCGGAGCTTGAGTCGTTTTTCCGAATAATAATATTTCCTTATTCATGCTCATCGATAAACATCTATTCATACTCTTCATTGATTTTCGTTCGACGTTTTTCTAAAAGTATATTTAATCATTTGTTTGGGTTTGAGACGATTGGAATCGATATTCTACATATTCTAAACAAATTAAATTAAATTATTAAATTGTTAATTAAATTATTCATTATAAGAATAATTTCTTTACTAAAAATATATGAATAACCGAATTGAACAAAAATAACGAATATCGAGTAAACTGAAAGTATCGTAGCCACGGTGTGAAATTCATTGTCCTGATCCTAAATCCAAAGCCTATATTCAAGATGATTTTTTTGGATACTCACGAGTCTTCCAACTTTCAAAATAATCTTTCCTTTCGGCTCCGTCTCCTCATACTCGTCCATAATACGATTTTTCGTATTGACACAGAGCTCCCACAGATCATTGGCATCTTTGTACTCCGGGGATGTACGCTGTTACGAAAAATATTACAGCGTATAAAAAATGAAACTTCGAACGCATCGTTCGTTCCAACGATAAGGAACAAAAATATGTAACGAGCGAGATTTAACGAATTTAACAGGAGTTCTGAAAAAATCGAATGGGCCGAAAAGAATCGTGTTATTCGTTAGATACTTTTGTCCAGCTATCGAGTTGCCCAAAAACAGCAAATAACGCACCATGTAGAAAGCTTTAGCATTGGTGACCATGAGTTGAATATCAGCAGCTAAATCATCCATATCCCGATACTCGTCAGTCTTTAGTTTCTGCTGAACTTTGAGTAGATCAATGGGATTCGAAACGACTTCGTAATATCCCGGCTCTTGCCGTCGCTTGGGAACCCTGATAAAAGCGTCGCACAGCAAAGAGCCATCCTCTTTCTTCTGATTGCGAATGATATCGTAGAGTTGTTGACACAGGTCGCTCTGCCAAAGGATACGTCAGAGAGTTATAATTCCTGTAGGTTTTTGCGTATCATCGTTGTCAGGGGGAAAAAACGAGAGTTACTTGCCGGGTCCAATTTCTTTCGTCTCTTAGCCGGTTCAGGCTGGATCTCGTCGACGTCATCCTCGGTGCCGCGACTAGCGACGGAGGACGTTCTGCGGCGCTTGTTCATTTTGCGCGTGATCTGAAACAGCGGCGAGCCTGAAAGAGTTTTTTCAATGGCGACTTTTCATGAAGTTTTTTTGAATAGTTTTTTTTTTTCAAGTTTTTCGAATTTTTTACATATGTCCGTAAGAGAGGAGGGGAGGGAGGGTATCGACAGCCTCGACCTTGAATCGCAAAAATTCCGTTGGCTACGCGACGAGAGTCAGCAATTTCTCACCCACACACGTCCATTTTGCAAAGGTTAATGAAATTTACCATTTTGCGGCGGATCATCTCATCGCGTCCGATCGTTGATAAGCGTTCGGAGTCGAATCGATATAAGCAAGGTTAAATTCAGGTTTTATCGGGTTTACTAGAATTTCACGATGTATCAGGACGCGCGATATGAATTTTTCAGCTTTCCGCTATTGGGGTACTACTGGCACTCGCCCACTGCATTGTGCGTGTGTACGCGTGTGAGAAAAAACACGCGCGCGCGCGCGATCGCCGGCACGCACACACCCGCTTGCGAGAAGAGAGACGCACACACGAGCGCGCGCATTTCGCGAAGCGAAGTAAAAACGTTCGACGTTGATCGATCGCGTATGCGGCACGATGCAGCGTGACGTTGGAGGGAAAATAGTTGGAAAAAATGTGTCGGGGCGGTGTTTTTCGTACTGAAAATTTGCCGCCATGACGCAGTTTGTCATGCACCGTCGTGGCGACTCGTACACGTTCGGGGGCACGAATCGAACCGCGTTGGTTTTTCCTTACCTCGATAACGTCAGTGTTTTTTTTTAAATTGTTTTTTTGCTTTTTTTCTACGTCAATTCGCCTACAGGGAGCATGAAGACTTTCTATCTATCCTATCTCTCCGTCTCTTTCGCTCTCATTAGTTATATCCCCCCCAGAAGCGTTTACGTCCCCGATTACATTAATCCGACCGATGTGCGCTTAACGCGATTCGCTTCGCGACGCCATACTGCTAGCTGCCTTACACCATCTCGCCGTTGGATTTCGACGAGTGGGGAGTGGCGATTGCGCCCCGACACGATCGATAAAAGAGAACGAACAATCTTAAGCCCGAGTCTCACACCGACCGAGCAGTCATCAATGCGAGACAAATAACTGAATTTCAGGTTCACAACGATTTTTCGGACGCTCAATTTTTCGAGAAAACGGCGAAACATTGAGCTTTGCTCAGCAGTTAACAACCGCTATTCCTTCTTTTATCCGAAATCTGATCCGTTTGCGAGAGAACTTGGCAGTAGGATTTTTACCGACCGGGAGTTTAACGGATATTCTTAACGCCCCAGATAGCCAAGCGTACACCTGCTCAAAGTTAGCCCCGCCACTTTGATTAATCAGCTTTTTTTTTTACTAATCGTTTGGTAGTCGTGTGGTAGCGTTTGGTAGCGCATTTATATCGTTTGGTAGTTAACCGTTTTTGGAAAAATCATGATTGTCAAGTGGTTCATGAGAGCGGGACCCTCCGCGCCGCACTAGCGCCAAGCGGCCGGTATATTTAAGCATTGGCGAGTAACCAATCGCGACTGTGCACTTTGGATCCATAAGTATTAAGCGTTCGGATAATGTCGTAACCGACTACCAAACGGCCGGGACAGAATACCAAACACTACCATATTCTCCTCAGTCGATGAAGTCTCATAAGAATTCGATTGGCCAAAAATAACGGTGAATTCTTAGTAGTTACGTTTTCCACCGGGGCTACTGGCGACCAATCACGGCTCGACATGGTAAACTGAACGGTGTGCTGCGATTGATCGCCAGAAGTCGCGACGGAAAAAGTACCCATTTACTCAAACCTCCCAGAGTCGGACTTTTTTTTTGACAAATCGTTGAGTGGCCATTTGGTAGCGTTTGGAAGCGCATTTATATCGTTTGGTAGTTAACCGTTTTTGGAAAAATCATGATTGTCAAGTGGTTCATAATGCGGCACCCTCCACACCGCACTAGCGCCAAACGCAAAGCTAGCGACATTACGCTCCTTTTGGCCGTAATATCATTATTAGAGCGGGAAAACGCGAAAAAAGATTCCAGACGGGTTTTTTCGATTCTGAGATTCCTAAAAGGGTTCACCCGGTCGGAAATGTTCCAGTGATCACAAATTACACTCCTTTTGCCCGTAATATCAATATTAGAGCCGGAAAACGCAAAAAACGATTCCAGCCGGGTTTTTTCGATTCTGAGATTCCTAAAAGGGTCGACCCGGTCGGAAATGTACCAGTGATCACGAATTACGCTCCTTTTGCCC
>JAPYZJ010000888.1:0-34516 GCA_030522765.1 Ophioninae sp. B BG-2022a
GCACCGTTTATGTTCTGTAAGTCTGTATAATGTGAATTTTTTCGTTAATGTGGTGAATTACCACACAAAACATCTTAATAAAGGATCGTTCAAAGTTTTTATCAAAATCGATCGAGCAGTTTCAGAGATTATCTGTCCGCCATGGGAACGTTTCTTTTTTTGCAGCCTCGACTTTGGCACCCTCTACGAATTTTTCATAAAATGCTGGACAAAGGAAAAATAAAATTCCTACTGTATACGATTTACTCGATGTTCTGGATAAAAATTTATTGTTATATCTCGGATGGAAGGCGAGAAAAAAAATTTTGAAAATTTAAATTTTCCGGGTTTTTCACTCTCTAGACTAGACACCTACCTTCATTACGGAATCGCATCATCGTTAATCATTGTTCCATGCTCGGCTGCAAGTTCTAGCGTATTACGAGGACTCCTCCAGCGATTATAACCTTTCTTTTTTTCTTTTTCAGATCCAAAAACTAGACAAGTAATTCAACGTAAATATAAGTCCCCTATGGTAAGTCCAAAGAAAAAAAGAACAAAAAAAGACTGGACGGTTCTCACTCGAGCGATGACGCACAAGCTAAGTTTGTCCTTTTTCAGGCACGAGACATCTGGTACGCGGTGACCTGCGTCTTCTCGTACTTGTCGACGGGAATAAAGCAGCGAAAAACATCGCACCAAGCCAAAGTATCTCAGCAGCACACGAGTCCCAGCGGCGTAGTTCCGGAGCAGCAGAAACAGCAGGAAAATCCTGTCGGTCAAGGTCACAGAACGATGCCCTTGGACCCTTTCCAGAGTCATCAGCACTGACGAAGAGGCAGACACTCGCTGCCGTTCGTTTACGACTCCAATAGCTGTGTCCCGTACGCTTGTTTACCCTGGGCATGAAATAACGAAGGAAGAAAATATATGAGAAACGAATGAGATAGAGACTGGCGGCGCGCGCAGCAACGAAAGCATCGAAACGTCTCGATCGGACACACAAACATACACGCAGATACACAAAGCTATACGCAATCATGAAGAAAAAAAAACCCTCAAGCTTTCATCGTTGTAAACGTCAGAAACCCTGCGCACCCGTTTTCGAATCATCATCGATCCTCGCTCAAAAGTATCGAACACGTTTCTCGCACAGCGATATTAATCGTCAGAACCACAGCGAGCTTTGCTATTTTCCAAGTCGAAGGAAAAACCCGAGTGATTTCGACGAAAATCGCGAGAGGAAAAAGTATCGTTATTTGTTCCTCAAAATTTCGTCGTTTCGCGATAAGAGTTGAGTGACGAAAATGCGTTTATCGAATTTGCTTGAGGAAAGAAAAACGTGTAACGCTCGTTTCATCTTTTTCTTCCTCCAGGAAGAATCCTGATAAGTTCGCTTGGGCAAATAGACAAAAACGATGGAACTCCTACTCAACCTTGTAACTAAAGACTGTACAGCCATAGATTCATTTGGAGCTAAAGACAGCTCGGGGCGAAGAGAACAAACCCTTTTCTTGTACATTATGAACTTCATGCTCCATATACATACATACGTTTCATATATATATATATATACACACATATATATACATCTACATATTTTTTAATAAGTAAAACTGAGTCTTGAGAACAGCGATGGATAACGATCACCAACGAGTCTCTGTCGCAGTTTGGACTCTAATCATCCTGTCTCAAGACTATATGTATACACGAAAAAAATTATTCAGTCATAAGTTTGAAACGTTTAGGAAAAGTCGGACTTGCATCTATCATTGAACTCTCAAACCAAAGAATATGTTCGTTAGTAAAAGTTAAAAATCATCAACTCGACCGAACTAGCAACAAATGTCAAAAATACTTTTAACTTCACTCAAAGTTGTTCCTGTCATATTTTCAAGACTTGACATCGACATTTGACACGAATGTAAAGACCTAAATATGGTTTATGCGTTTTTGATGATTTCCCCGATGTTTCGGGCTCGATTATCGAAACACGAGATACAAAGAACAAATATATTTCGTATATCGTGTGAACTCTGTATCCATACACATTTCGAGCTGTCGAGACGTTCCGATTCAGTTGAGTGTCTTGCAATTATGACATCCTACCGTATATGTTCACGTGAGCTCGTTTTTTGCGTCAAACGCAAGGACGGTATACAGGGTGTCCCACGTAACAATGTCATCCGTGAAATGGAAGCAATGACAAATCCACCATTTCATTCGCATTGAACTCGCCATTTCGAGGGAAAAATGACGAAAAAATATTGTAGGAACGTTTTTTTGCATTTTCCCAGTCTAATTTTGTACTTTCGGCAAAAACTCGAGTATATTCGTAATCAGGGGAAAATTTCCGATTAAATAGACCTCTTTAATAGTCTTAAAACAGAAAAAGAAATTTTTCGACTTCTCCGGCCACTTTTCCGAAATCTAAAAAATCACGATATTTCAAAAGGTCGTAAAGTAGGCTTCTTCATATCGATACCTCGTATAGTTTCCCCAGAAAATCCACTTGAAAAATCGCAAAAAAGAGGCAAAGGGAAAATTTGCAAAAATCGATGGTTCAACTTTGAAAACTGCCAAAAATCGAAAAAATCATCGGATCTTAATCATTAAAATGGCATTTTGAAGAGAAAATCATAACGGAGAGATTGAGCACAAAGTGGAGTGCCAAATCCCAAAGGAAAAATAGTTATCGATGATTTAGTGAAAAAAATTATTTTCCCAAAAATCAAAAAAACAATTGGATTTTCAATATTTTTTATTGGTCCATTTCGATGTAATTTTATCCCCTGAGCACGAATCTACCATTCATTTCACCCACAACCCAAAATTTCCGTGAAAAAACAGTAAAAAACTGCTAAAAACACGATTTTTTTGCTTTGTGCAGTGCTTTCGACGAAAATTCGGAGATATTCGTAATCAGCTAAAAATTTTCGGTTAGATACACCCTCAAAGCTATTTCAGAATCGAAAAAAAACATTCAACCCTCTTACAGCAGAGAAGAGTTTTCAATCTTATGTGGGACACCCTATATATATATAGATAGGGGTGTATGAAAAAGCTACCCGGCGAATCGGATCGTTGCATCACTCAACTACGGAACCGAGGAGGTTGATGATAAGGACACTTTGATCGCGAGATAACGAGATAATAAGGAAAATTGTCGAATTGGATTAGTAAATAGCGTGCGCGCGCGCAACAATGCGAGAATAGACACGATCGATAATTTTCACCACGACGCACTATCGATTGCGTGTTTGCTTAGTGGCGCACGTTTAGGACAATATTTAACGATCGTTGTTAAGAGTCGTGTGAAAGCAAGAGCAATATGCGATGAGCGCAGCAGGATATGGATTTAAAACAATTTAGGACCCCCTTACTTTTATAGAAGTCTAAAAACGAGAACGGAAAATATATTTAGATTTCTGCGAACCTCGTTATCGTTCATTTTTTCGTTTTCCAGTATGAAGCTTGAGAAGAAACCGGAAGTTTGTTGACGGGGGACGCGAGCGATCGAGAGGGTACCGTCAGTCGGTTGGATTCGTCGTTGGTTCGTTAGTTCGATTTTCCGCCGTACAGTGGCGCTACAATCACCGATGTTTTAGTTTCATCTCTCGCCGCGGCGTCACGCGTTCTTTCGTTCCAGCTGACTTCGCAATTTGTTTACAACCTGGAAATTGAAAAAACATCTGTCGCCCCTACGCGTTATTCGAATAAATCGATTATGTCGATTCAAAAGTAGATCCCGAAAATTTCGGACCATTGAGTTTCGTGTTCGATCCTGTTCGCAAGCGACGCTGCGCTTGACACTTTGCGATATGACTAATTTGGATGCGTATCGGAAATACGTTCTCGAAATAAAGAAATATGCCGTCGAAAATGGTATATCCGCTTCGGAAGCCAACAAAATCTTCGAACAATGCTTTCGTAGCCTCGATCGTAAATTTCCGAAAAAAGTGCGTGTCATAAAAACGAGTTTTCGTTTCTTCAAACGTTTAGCGTGTATTTTGTGCGGTTTGACGATATTCACGCTTCTACTTTACAATCATAATACGACCCACAAACTCGTTTTGAGAAATCTCCAAGACTTCATTTATCCGGGATTGAAAAACTTGCGGAAAATAGCTATTCCGATTATCAAACGATATCCTTCACTGACCGGTAATCATTTATCTGTTTTTTTTTGTTTGCTTTCGCATCTTTGAAACAAAAAATATGTAAAAACTTCTTTTCGCACTGGATACTTGACAGAATGGTACGACGAATGGTGCCTCGTGGAGAATCCATACTTTCGTGTATCAGAGATGGATTGCTGGCCGTGCAGTACAATCCGCTCGATTCCTAACCTCACAAATGGCGGGAGCAACGCGAGTAGCGCCCTCCACTTGGGAATCCCGTACACTACCGAAGACACTGACATTGCAGGGGGATATCACGATTTGTTAGAAACATACGCGAACAACGCGCAAATTTTCGACGAAGATGCTCCCCGGGTGTCGTCCAATAATGCTTCGTACCGGTAAACAATAAATCTCGCAATTTCTCGGATCAATCAATCGATCGATCCAATTCTTCAAATCAATCAATATGTCCGTTTCGCTCGTAGGAAAATCAGCGATGTTTTTCACAAAAGATTCGACGAGCATCCAACCTCGGAAGAAAACACTCACGTGACATGGCGCGTGACGAGAATGAGGCCTGGTAGACTTATAAGGAAATTGTTTCCTCGCCCATCCGGGATACCGGCGATTTGGAGTCAGAGTCCAGAGAAATTCGTCTTCGTCGACGAACCCCGGTCACCCATTTATTCGTTGGTAAACAAGACTTCATCCGATCATCTTCTTGCCCTTATCTTCGTTAGATTAGATTTAGTTTTTTATATAAACCCTCGAAACGATTCTTCAGCCGAACCCGGAATGCAGCAACATCGTGATAAAGTGCACTAGCGGTGCGAGACTCATCAATATGCTTCCTAGTCCCGAATGCTCGCACACTTGTAACTCGTTCACGATTATGTTGTCCGCAGGTCACACGCGTAAGTTCCTTTCCACCATTTTCGATATATCGCTCTCCGGCGTCGCTTTATTATATTTACTCATAATTTTTCATCTTGTTTGTCGCAGTGTGGTATAATTGGTGGTACTGGAGACCCTTGAGCGTTCCAGGAATCAATTCGACTGATATTAGCCTAAGTTACCTCGTATCATTTTGCTAACATCCGTAAAGCAACGACGGTTCGCTTTTCCAAATGCAATCATTAATGTTCCGACGAATCGTTAGTTTCAGCTCAATATTCTTTCAGTGATAAACGCTGCGTTGGGGACGACGTAATATTAATAAGGAGTATTGAAAAACATATACATTATATATTTTTATATATATGTATATAGCTATATATTTTTCTATGACTGCACGAGCGATGTTCCGTCAACCCATTTTTGTTGAGAATCAAATTTCGATTATAATACTCGGCCATACATTTATCCGTTGCGATATTTATGCGAGAAACATATTTTTTTCCAAATAATTTCCTTTTTTGATCATTCACGTTTCGTCGCGTTTCTATTGAAATCTTTGTACACTCAATTCTATATTTATATGTGTATATATATATGGATATACTTTTTCTACCGATAAATAAATCTGCGTAAAAACGAAAAAAACGTTGTACTCTCTTCACTGTGCTTTTTTGTACGGTGAGTTTGTATTTTTTTTCTACTTCGATTGTTTTTAATTACATACGGTTTAAATTCGCAAAAAAAAAAATCGTTAACTGAACACAAACATTTCTGTACTTGGCCGGATTTATCCGGTAATCGCGTCGGCGAGTTTATTCGAGGCTAATTCTTCTTGTTTTTCAAGTATCCATCCGGTGGACTCGTTGTATTACACAATATTTACAAATGCATATATATATATATATATATATGAGATCGATGCAAAGATTTCCATTTTTTTGGTGCTGTTCGAAAATCTTAATACGAGTGACCACTAAAAAAAAACTTTAAAAAATTAAGTAGATCACCTTGATTTTTGAGTAGCTGCCAGATTTTCCATCTGTATCATCGTTTCTCACTTCCGCTATAAAAGAAATGAAAAATCTGTTGAAAGATCAGTGAATATTATTTCCGAGAAAGGAAACGATTTATTAATTTTTCAAATTTGGTGAGATCGTTGAGGTCTCTGCGTAAATAAAAGATGATTTCCAATCAGAGAAAAAAATGTCTCTTTGCATTACCCATATACGGATATACGTGAGGAAAGATCGAATAAATAGTGTGAAGGTTTACGAACGTAAATATATATAAAGGTGGGTTAATTGGAATTTTCATATCGGAATTAGGCTAGGTGAGCTTCGATTCGACCATAGGTGAAAAGTTTGGGTTTCGATTCGCGCTCGTCAACGTCGATAACCCGACGATCGTCTAACAGAACGAGTTACCCTGTACTCGATAAATAAGCGATAAAACTCGCTCTCTCAGTCGAACTTTTGCCTGAAAGTTTGCTTGAAGAGGACAGGAACGAGAGAAACGACGGCGAAGAGGCACAAAATTAAAATACTGTTCCAGGAGAAGGCGTCGCTGGACGATGTCAATTTGTTGAGGGTTTGTCCAGCTTGTATGGCGACGAAGGAGGGTGGCGCAACGCCGAAGAATGTCCCAACGATGAACGGTATCAGCGGCACACCGATCACCGGACTGGCCAAATTGATGAACCAATTCGGCAACAGCGGAGTCA
Organism: Ophioninae sp. B BG-2022a; assembly: GCA_030522765.1. NCBI lineage: Eukaryota > Metazoa > Arthropoda > Insecta > Hymenoptera > Ichneumonidae > Ophioninae sp. B BG-2022a. The sequence goes on from JAPYZJ010000888.1 coordinate 6,721, forward strand.
TCCTCAGAAACAGCATGTAATTCAACAGGTGATCCTTGTGTTTGGCCACTTTGAGAGACCACTCGTTCGCACGCTCCGGAAAATATTTCAGCAACAGTTTTCTTCCGAGCAACGAAGAAACCAGGTAACAGAGACTCGCGCCAATAGCGCTGCAACTACACACTAGAAAAAGGGCGAGTGGAAACGGAAACAGGAAACCGGACAGTATGGAAAGGAATATCGAGCCTGGAATGGCGAATGTTTGGAGACTGCGTTTGATCTTTATGTAAGAAAATTTCATTTTACTCTTTGAATTTGCCAATTGGGCAAGTTGCATAAATTGACTCGAAACTTAGAAATATTTTTACTCGGTAAAGAGAATTTCATAAAATTAAATCTAATCGTTCCATCAATTTTTGTGTAATAACGAAAAGGATACAATATGTAAGTGAGAAAGAGGCCGGTAAGCACTTCCGTGTAATAGCGATCCTTGTATCGCTCCAACACCTTTCCAAGATTTTTCGCGTCTTCCATGTGAAAAGGTAGCTTCATGTGTTCCTTCTCACCCCTGGAATAATCTTCGTTAATACGTATGCTCGCCTGGATAAAAATTTGAAGCCGACAGGATCGGACGATCGAAGCGGTTTTTCTACAGCAACCAAAAAGTTATAGTTACTCCGCCAGCTCAGGAAAATGCGTGTACACCCAAAAGAGCGCCATCAACGAACTGAGGAATATGAGGCCTACGAGCAAGAAGGCTCTCCTGGTCGACGTTTTCTCATCCTGAATAGGTCCGCCTGAAAACGTCGGGCTACGATTTTTTTGCCTCGTTTCGTCTTGGTAAATATCAATGGAAATACGCGACACGTTGAATTGATAGCAGTTCTGCCAAAGGATTCAATATCCGAGTGATACTTGCACGGAAGTTGGAGAGGTTATGTGCTTCAAAATTCAGTAGTCCAAAATACCACATCCTCGGATATTAATTTACGAGTATTCTTAATTTCAATATTAGCTCGATCGTATATCTCGTTCGACCATCGAATTGACCCATTGTTTACGTTTTTATAGGTTAACATTCGTAATAAATGAGGTTATGTCGTATTTGAATATTCATGCGAGACGAACTTCGGACGAATTACGTTTATGAATTTGAATGATGGAACGTTCGTACCTAAGCTCGTGGATTTCTTCGTTTTCACGCTCATCTCACTCGAAGAGTCCCAAACGAGGCTCTCGAAAGGATTTTTCTCAAATTGACAGTCGCCCGCAATGTCGATCTGGAGAAAAGTCGCCCTGTCGAGGTCGCGTACAATGACAAAAGCGCCACCGTCGTTTATCGTGCGCGCCATTATGGACGCCATTCTTCACGATTTTTTACTTCAACGCGGTAAACAATTGAATTTAAATCTACGAATTACAAACAACTATAAAAAGGCGACGTGAGCTTTTAAAAGTTACGTATCGTGTGTAACGGATTAACTGATCAAGCCCGCAATCCGAATTTTTCTTTTTTTCTTTTGCGAAACGACGAGCTGACCCGCGTTGACCCTGAGCTTATCTTTTTCTCGATATAACCGATACGCTCGTTATTCATTACTCAATCAACATCGAATATTCATAAAATTCAAGTTTATGCAACGAGTTTAGTCGGTCATCTTGATTATCGATTCTGCCCATTGTTATTGCGCGAACGCGCTATTAGCGACGTTTCACATTGCAATTTATTTGCTTGAAAAAAAAACCTAACCTTTTTATCAATTTTCAGAGTGGAATGATTACACGAACTTTGTGAGGTGAAATTCAAAGAAATAAAAACTTTTACTACACGAGACAACGAAATACACAATATATCCATGTACCCTCCGTTTTTTGCTTCCCTCGTGTTTATCGAACGGTGGCTGAGTGGATTAGGACCGGATTCACAGTCACTAGGTCCCGAGTTCGAATCCCCATTGCGGGGGAGGTCCAATTTCGATCTTTCTTTTAATATACAGATTTTTCCGTGAAGTTTTCGGCGACGATGTGTTAACTTAAACAAAACAGAACAAATTTATGAGACCATTTGAAAGCGAGCAGGCTTTTCACATCGTGCCGGAAGGATATAAAAAATATATATCTCGTAATGAGAAATTTCTCTTTCTGCTCACATCCTCACGTTTGTCCGAGAAGAAAAAAAGGATATTTGTTCCTAAAGCGCGTGGACGTGTGGGGGAGTCTCCATCGATTTTTACCAGAGTTTAAACGATGTGTCGCTTCTTTTCTCCCACCAGTTCTTCGGTGATGATTGGAAAAACTTTCGGACCGCAAAAAATTTAGGATTCTGAGACGCGTCCTCAGGAACGCGTGTAGCGAACAAGGATAAGTGGAGGGGGTGGGGGCGTATCAAAAAATGAAACTTGTGCTGCATCGCCCGACGTTTTACGATCCAACAAATTTCGAGTCGCCCCATCCCCCCCGCCATCTTACTCGCCGTCTGTACACGACGCGTCGTTTGTAATCTCGTATTCGCGATACATCGACGAGGGCGATACATGGCTCATAACAAATCGCACATCTTAATGTGAATGACCTTCTCGCCGCTTATTTCAGCGACCGCGTGAAGGATACTCCGTGTAGCGTCTCCGCGACAAGAGAGCGCGGGAGGCAAGAGCACGACACACACGTGTGTGTCCAGTTCGTAAATTTGCACTGTCACTCGTTATGGAATACAAAAGAAAAAATTTGTAGACAGCAGCGTACGAAACCTTCGTTTCTAAAACAGCGGCATCCTACACGAATTTTCATAGCGATTTTCAATACCTGTCAATTTCACACGACATTTGCATGCACGTAATCTTTCCAACATCGAGATAATTCTGTATTTGTAAAATGGAGGACGAATTAATTCCATATTAGGATACTTCGATAAAAATATGATGCTACTGTGAGGTTAGGGTATACTCGACTCGAATGTCCGACCAATTTCGAAAAAAAATACATAAACGAGGAAAAATCAGAACGATCATATATCCTGAAAGGATTCCCGGATTTCGCGGTGTAAATATAAGCCGGTACAATTGCCGTACGTTTCGTTCGCAGCTTCGCAATTTCTAGGCTTTCCGCTATGCAATTCCCCCTCCACCGACCCTCCTTCCGTCCTCTCATTATCTCATTCCATCTCTTTCACTCTTTCGTTTTCCCACCACTCGCATCCAAACGATTCTAGCTCTTCTTTACGCCCCCACTGTTCCCATTGAATCTCGAGGGTATGCTTGCCACCCCCCCCCCCCTCTGCGTCCTCCTTGTGGCAATAGTCAGTCGAACTCTCTCGCTTCTCTTCCTCGTTCTCTCTCTCGCTCTACGTTTCTCGCGCGGTTAGTTCGTGGGCGGAAATTAGTAGAGAACCCGTCGAACTAGTCGCGGCCACTCGCTTCGGCCGTATAACGTGCTCAGCCCCGTCAACGGACTAGCGGTTCGGCTGTTTTCTCTTCCATAAGCCGGGCGCGCGTAGAGCGTTCGTAAGTTCTCTCGTTCGTCGCCCGCGCTGCTGGCTGCGCTCCTATACACGAGTAGCGAATCCCCGCAACTTCTAAACGCATGGAGAGCTCGGCAGTCGAGAGTCGCCCGACTTACGGGACGCGTCGTTTCGTTGAAGTTTTCCGCTTTTTTCCCCCCGGATCAATCAAATTCGGAGTGATCGCGATTTTTTTTTTCAACATCGATATTCTATGTGCCAGCGTGAGAATAAATGAGAATAAATGAAACGAAGACGTGAAAGAAAATAAAGTTCGCGAACGGCGTGAATCTAGCAATAATGAAATATAAATACAACGAGAGAACGAATTTTATGTTCGACGAAGAAATCTAAGTTCGTAAGGGTGCATGGAAAAGGTGTCGTGGATCGTACGTACGATCTTAACGCGAATGTTTCACGCGAGTGCGGTTTTTCGTCGTGGGTTAAACGAGATACGAAGAATGATTTTTGATCGATGATAAAATAATCAAAAGTCGACTATCAGTGTTGTGTGTGCCGTGTATTTCCGCGTGTGCATGTGTGTTTGTGTGTGTGTGTGTGTACCCGCACGCTTGTCGGATACACGAGTCAACCCCATCTAGCGTATGTTTGGATTTACGATTACGTCATGGCAGACTCTTTACCACCAAAGGCATCGTGAGTTACCATTTTTAACGTATACCCGTTTCTGTCACACTCTTGGCTAACTCGTACGTTTAATGAGTTTTCCTTCGCTTCTCATAATTCTTGTGCAACGTTTTTTGTGTTTCGAATAAACGAGATCTGGTTTATTATTTTTAATTATTATTCGAATTAAATCGGGTTCCCATTTGCTTTCATGTTGTAATTGAAGTTACGCCGGTGTACGCGAGCGGCGCTGAAGTCTTCGGGACTTAACCTCACTTTTGCGAGATGTCGCAATTTTAATACCATTGGGTGCCGACGGAGGGCGCCCCCGCGTCCACTCGATCGTATCGATAAATCAATTGCTTTAACAGCATTTTAATTTCAATTGGAAAAGAAAAACGCGTTTCGCGAAGCAGATATCATTTTAAAAAAAAAAAAAAAACATCGATGCTAACCTGCAATTCGAAACCGTGACCGTTACAGCCTCGATCCGGAACTGCTTGTCCGTCAGGCGTTGAAAATGTCTAGGGCAACGTCATACTATCACGCCTCGCTATTATGGCACAAATATCAACAGGCATCAGACAGAATATCACTCGTTAATTGCACTGTTTCATGATTAAGCGACAGAATGAATGAATAATAAACGATAGTTAGGCACGAATCCGAGTGCGGTTAAAACACTAATTGACAAGCCCGTAATTATCACGCGTTGATTTTCGCGTGCCATCACGGTATTTCACTGAATCGGGATTAGTTCGTCGACTCGCCGTCTGCGAGCACACGAGCTGGCGCGCAGAGCTCGGAAACGTTTCCTAATTCCGTCTATTCCTATATTCACCGTGACAGGAGAAAGAAAGCTGATAAATCCGTAAAAACGATATAACCTCAAAAAAAACACATTTTTCAAAATCATCGCGGAAGTATCGAGAAATTGAAATAAAAGTAAAAATAAAGAGATCGCTCGAACTCTCCAAGTTCTTCGCGGCACCACGCTTCTGCGCAGGTCTTTGATCGACAAAAGAAGATTTGCGCGACACCTAATCGTCGTATTCGCGCGAGACCCAACTCCAGTCATTTGTTAACGCTCGGATGCATCGTCGCGTCTGTATTTAAACGGATAATCGTAAAGGGTGAATCATTTAATTAAAAGACTGAGAAAGAAAGGGAGACGAGTAGGCGTGAAAGAAAGACTTCGCGTTACTATGGCCTCTGCAGAATTTTTCATCCAACCAGTTCGTTTGATCGTTCCAGTTGAAACATCAAAATTTGGACAAAACATTGAATCACAGATTCGAGCTAATATCGATAATATTTCTCGTAACAATGAAAGCGACACAAGAAAAATGAAATGATTTTCTCAAAAGGTCGAAACACAAATTCCATTTAACGAGCGAGAACCGGACCGGAAGCACTTTAGATAAATACACGGAGTATTTGTTATTTGATTTATTTTGAGAACTACTTCCACCCCCCCTCCTGCCCCTCCGCTCGTTCGACTTCCGTTCGTGCTCGAAGTGGCCTGCGTCTGGAAAGTTTCGAGTAAAAATTTGGCGGCGCCGAGGAAGCCGAGCAGGCGTAGAGGAAAGGGGGAGAAAGAGAGCGGCGGTTATACGTTGTACATTAGGTGCTAAAGGAAAGTGCTCTCGCGCGGAGTGTTTCGCGAGGAGGACTTCCGGTCCGTGCGCGTTGTATTGTAACATCCGCGCTCTCGCGCGCGCATTCGAATCGCGTTTCATCTACGTCATCGATCTAAAAAAAATAAAAATAAATAAATAAAAAAGATACACGCGCGCGTTACTCTTTTATAAAATACAATACGTTATCGCGTCTTGTTGCGTATACGGCTTCGTTCTTGCGCTCGTTGCGCCGCGTCTAGAAAATTACCGTATCACGCCTCGATTATGGTATTTGCGAGACGCGGTGGGTGGTCGAACTTCCGTTCCGCTCTTCGACGTACACTGCACCAACGATTCGCGCGAAAATGGGATGTCCAGCTTTAGCTGCGATTTTCCGAACGGAGAAGTAGTTTTCGAATTTTTGCTTGACTATTCGAAAGTTTTGGTTTATTCGAGACTTTCGGAACGACGGATTTCAATCGCCATGATTTTAGGGTTATCGGTAATGAAATCGATCAGAGAGCGAAAATATCGATCGATAGCGGTGATCGCATAACCTAGAATTCCTGATCGTCGTTGTAGAGTCATTGACCTACTTGATCAACTGGACTAGTGACCGGTTGAAGACCTGACAGTTTTCATCTGCGTATCTAGAATAGCTAGCGATGGCACCTTTGCTCTAGTATTGCTGTTCGAGACTAGACTCACCGATTCTTCAAAGTTCTTAATAGACATCCCAGAATCGTTAACCGAAAGATTCCTACCGGATTAGACTTCCCCATCAATTGCCCTAGAATCTCCGATCGAAAAGACCAGAATTGCTGATGGACTTGTCCGATCCACTAGAAGCCAAAGTTTTGGATGGACCCTAGAATCGCTGATACACGGATCAAATCTTCTCCATTGGCTCGACGGGAAGTCACGTCCGAAACTTCCACCGAATAATCCTAACAAAACCGTCGCTGCCTTGAATGTATAGAAAATCCAGTGTCACTTGTCTGTTCCTCACGAATCAGGTGATGCCGTGTCATCGGAGCGTAACGTGCCTGTCGTTGGCGTGGCTGGGTTTGCTCGGCGTAATCACGACAAGATCGGTACGCTCGAAAGAGATTTATCCGGTGTGCAAGCCAGGACTAGAGTTTTGGTCAACGGAGACAGTTTCCTGCAGTCCGTGTACACGATGCGCGCCCGAGTTCACGCTGAGTCCCTGCGCCGTCCACAAAGACGCTGTATGCGGGCCGCTTTCAGCCCTCGAGCTGGACTGGTCCTTTTTATCAACGAGGAGGAAATCGGAGACGGATCAACGTGACGAGGTCACCCAGAATGTCCTCTGGCATTTGGATCGACCTCCGGATGATCGAGACGTACTGGACAGGGCTCTCGAACTCACTCGGGATCTCGACGAACAGGCGGAATTTCCGCTCGTCGATGCCGTTCAGGTTCGCAGAAACATCTTTCATCGCGGATGCATTTTCTAATAGAATAATGACAAATGCATTAATCCAATAGTGAAAAAAGATGATTCGATTATCTAAAAACAAACGAATTGTCTTCTCATTGGAGTCGCCGATCCAAAACATAACGAATTATTCGAAATTTACGTTAAATTCAATCTTTCATGTTTTTAGGACTCGTCGAAGGATTCACGAGCGAGGAGAACGAGCGGCGAGGCAGGCATTCCCTGGGATTGGCCTACCGGCGCTCTAGTCCTAGCCGTTTGCGCTTGTATAGTCTTTTTTCTCGTCGCTGGATGCTCCGCCCTAGTCTACGTCAGACAATGGAGACGGATGAAGAGAAACTTTGAGCCAGGTAATAAGCTTTGAGAATCGAACATTTGGCGAACGTCAGATGTGATCAATGCTAGATGGAAACTTATTATTGCTATTCTTATTATTATTACTATTGTTATTGAATTATGATAATAATAATAATAATTTCTTCGAGAAACTGCCCGTTAAGAAGAGGGCCTCTGAAAGACGCGATTGCACGTAACGATGTGTGTACTTGGGATGAGAAGTTTCAAGAGAATTATGGTAATGCTCGACTCCGCGGGAGGAGAATTAAGCGAGGTAGAAATTCATCGAAAACTTGGGAGACGGTATGCAGAACCGAGATGAAATCTCGTAAGACGTTGACTGGCTGGTAAATCGGTGATTGTAAGATAGTTTGGTTATTATCATACCTTCATCATTGTCCACCCAATTGATAATAGCTGATAAGTATTTAGGTTATACGCTAAGAAGCAAAGAGAATAGATATCCGATCGTCAAAGAGAACCTTCCGAAGTCATCAGTCCCAATCGGCCTTGGTACGACCTCACGTGGGTCTCTACCGGAAGAGCCGCAATCGCCGGCGCGGAAGAAACGAAGAAAATATATATCCCAAGAAGTTTCCAGGCATGCGCGAAACGATGCGAAACTTCACTGAGGAACGCATCACGGTCTCATCTCGGCGGGATATCTACCGAGACCGGATGTCCCGTCTCACACCTTGCACTTGCCATTCTCGACGATATTTTCCTCGTCTCCCCCCCTTCGGGGCATACGAGGTTTCGACCTTGCTCGCCCAAGGCTACCCTCCCGATCTCCACTGGTCTCGAATGCCGTTTCGCAAACGAGAATTCCACCGGAAATCAGAAAAGAATAAATGACTCGGCGAAAAACGGGAAATTACACGGGAGCACAAATACCACCATTTTTGCAAGCGAATAATCTCGTTTCGTCTTATATGCTTTTTTTCAATACTCAATTCAAGGGTTACGGGGTTTTTGGGTTTAGGGTTCGTGGGTTTTCAAATTTATACGTTTATGTCTTGTGTGTACAAAGCTTCGTTCTTTGAATGTTTTTTTGGAGCGAATAATTTTATTTATCTAGAAATTACAAAAAATTACTTTTTTTGATAATTTTTTGCGTTAGGAAGAATCCTGACGTGATATAGCAAAATGCTCAAAGGATTTGGGGTCAGTAAAATTTGTGGTCTTGGGTTATTAACCCATTAAAGACTAGCGTTGCCATGTGCCAACGTGAGTAGTCAATTTAATTTACGGATCATACATAAAAAAACTACAAATCTAGCGTTGCCATATGGCAACAGTCTAAAACTCAAAATTGGGAGATTTTGAATTTTTTTTTGTCATCATCATATTAACCGGTTATCATTCAACCCAAATATAAAGATAAAACACACAAAATTTGAATTTCAAAAACTGGCTCCGTAACGGGTTAATCGGTGAAGGGAAGTCGACGAAAACGATGAAGTACTCGGTACCAGTTCTTAATCTACGTTCTTCATCGCACACCTTCTCCCTCGTGCGAATTCCTCGAATGAAGCCCTCCTCGTCCTTCGAGCTATCTCCGTCTCTACTCGTCGGAATTTGTTAGGCCACAAAGGGCCGATACGAAACGCCGTTCGTCCTTCCCAGAAGTCTCGCGACGCTTCTTACGCGAGTTGCCGATCGTTCGCGATGTGAATATATCCCGATGTACTTATACGCCCCCCCCCTTGCCTGCTCACCTTCCCCTTCGTTTTTCTTCATTTCTTCTCTCGTCGCCCTCGTAAAACTGGCGGAAAACGCGTTTCTCCGATCATCCAGCTGTACAAATAATTAAACTCGAAAAAACGCGTTACAGCGTTTTTTTGAAAAATTCCTGCTTTCAGACATTAATGAAAGACGCGAAATAACGTATCGAGACTTTTCGATACGAAACAAGCCGTGTAAAACGAATCGTGATATTGACACGTAAAAATCGAATTACTACTTATTCGTAGACCGGAAGTCGAACGTCTGCTCTCTCACCTCGAAAACCGCGGCGCGTCCTCGTTCAGTTCGCTTCTCTCTCTCGGTAGCAAGAACCGGACACTATCGCGTCGCGTCCATCTCCCTCGCGTATTCCCTTAAGACCGTGGGAAATAATTTTTTCGTCGCGCATGCGCCCACCTTCGAACGATCGTGAACGTGCGCACCGATAAATCGATAATGAACAGAACACCGACGAGGCGATCAACTGAATTGTCGCGCATGCGTGGTTCGTTAAAATGGCGTTGGGGGGGGGGGGTGAAAAAATAAATCACCGGAAATATGGAAAATGGCCGTTGATAACGGTTTTTGAAAATAGACCATCATCGTCATCATCATTTGCAGCGAGAACGTAAAACTGTGCTCGGTTCGATCCCGTTACATTCCGCACGTTGCGTTTCCTGATATCAACGTATTTCACCCAAAAAATGCGCGCAGGTGTTATTCCCATGTAGGCCAACTTCGCGTTGCATCACTGCGCACGCGCGCGCACACGTTGTCGCAGTAAACAACGTAACGTGAATACCAACAAAGAAAAGAAAAAAAAAAGGAAGAAAAGAAGAAAAAAAGCAAGAACCGTGCCTCGTATATACCGAACCGGAAATTACATCTCGAATGCATAATGCATGTCGCGCAATCTTCGCATATGTATGCCGATGATCCTTTCGCGCGGCAATTGTGACATTATTGTCCCTACCGAGTCCTCGGATCGGATTGCACGCGCGTGTTTCGTCTGTATTGCCCGCGGTTTATAAATTATTATTAATATCATTCCGGGGAGGGGGAGGAGTCTCGCCTTGACGACCGCAGTATTTCATGGTTCGCTTTCATTTTGTTGCGAGCTGGATCAACGAAGACGCGAAATAAGAGGAATGAAAGTGTACAAGATCGCGACACCTGAGTGATGGCTCATCGACCCAAAGTGTGGAATTTTAATTCCGACATCGATAACCTCATCTTCGATTGATAACCTCAAAATCCAGTAAAAATTCCTCGATTGATAACCTCAAAATCCAGTAAAAATTCCTCGATTGATAACCTCAAAATCCAGTTAAAAAAAAAACTCCATTGATAACCTCAAAAAACAGTAAAAACATGTTTCAATTTCGTTAAAAACTGTTTATAGGTTAACTGCCTAGATTGATATTTTTATTTTCTTCAATTGAATGGATTGCCTATATAGGGGAAAGTGGTCACCCTTCGTACATTTTTTACATTTTAATTTTTTTCTCTGTGATTTATTGTCATAATTATGTAGTTTCTGCACTAAAATTTAACAAATATATTATAGTTTGTAACAAAAAAAGTTTGAAACTATTATGCCGAAAGGTTAAAGGGTTATAGTCCTTTTTCTACGATAAGATATTTGTACGAATGTACCCCACGTGTGGGGTACTTTCGTACAGTAGGTAAGATTTTGTTATTGTGCTGTTTGAACGATAACGTAATTTTTATATTATCCCAATTCCTATATTTATCTTTACCCTCTTCTAATTCTGAAGAAAAAGTAAAAAAATATCACGTTATGATTAATAAAACAAGTACATTATGAAATCTGAACTAAATAAAAGATTTCCAATCGATATTAAATAAAAAGTGCCGTAATTATTGCATGCCTATAGCAAATTTTAACAGATAGGTACAGTATTATTCCATAAAATCCAAATTTGAAGTATTGGTGGTAAATATGATCTAAAAGGGAACATTCTTACGCGTACGAATGCACCGCCTGTATGTCTGTCCGAAAGTACCCCAGGCCTTCCACCAAATTAAATTAAAACTTTGTACAAATTCTAATTGAGTGTAAAAAAATATAACAACAAAAACTCAAAATAGACAATATTAACTTCAATTAATCATCACTATTTCGTCAAATCATAAAAATTCCACCTACAACTGCGAATTAAACTTCAGTAAAAAATGTTTACTTAAAGCACGTGAAAACACGTTATGTCTTTTCAACTCACACAGAGTAACGCCACAGTCGCGCCACTCCACTAGCAACGTGGCGGCTGTTATGTCTACGGACACGTGCAAAGGCATGTTTGTGTGCTATTTAGTTTTTCTGATTTTCTAATTGTACGAATGTGCCCCGCGTACGAAGGGTGACCACTTTCCCCTACTTTATTATTTCATAAAAAGCGATATAAAGTTAATTAATTCATACAGCCCGACATCTCGACCCGCGATCGGTTCTTGGTTTCTTCAACGAAAAGAACAAAACGAGACCAAGATCAATTTCACTTTCAGCGTTTGCCCTTACAGCGCACAATCGTGTCCTTGTAAACCCTCCCCCCTCAGTTCGTTCCATCGTCCCGATTTTTTTATTTTTTTTCTCTCTTTTATTTTAGTTTTTATTCTTCCGCGCGTCGCGCGCGTTCGAAGTACAAATTTGTACAAGAAACAGACGCGATGCGCATATCCACCGTTCTATGGTGTAGTGTACGCCCTTCGTCGTAACAACTTCCTAGAAGCTGCGAGACAATACGCACACTCATAAATGTGTACACTTGTACAGATGTAATCGCGAATATAAGTTTCGCCAATGAATAATCGCTGGCTTGACGCGCGTTTCCTGCACGGTACATGTGTATGATGAACGGCTTCCTACAAACGAGCAAACTCCTTTCGCGTGTTAATAAAGATCGAACCTCCCAGCGATAATTACCGACTGTAGATTATTTTTTATCCGCTATTATAGGTTAGGTTTATTTTTATTGAATTTCGTAAAATGACGAGAGGTTTCGAGTCACCAAGAATCGTGCAAGACTTTCGGACGTGGAATCGACCAACGGTGTACCTGGCACGTGACCAACCAGCTTGCAACGCCTCTCGCGTCTCAACGTTGCAATTGTTTTGTTTCAGCCGGTCTGGAGGAGATCTCGGCTAGATTGAACCTTATGGTTAAAGCGGAGCTTGCCGAGCTGACCGCCGGGGCACCAATGAACCCTGGTGATCCCGAGACCAGATGTCAATACCTCGAGAAACTCCTCGGTAAGAGACACGGAAATTTTCTCCAGAAATCTGAAAAAATAATTCTACCAGGGCCTACACGATATTTTCGTCAAACCGTCGCCATCTGTAGTCCTACAAAGTTACTACCGTATATCGAACACTCTAAAAGCAACAATTGAGTTTCGTCGCTTCTGCGTCCTGAACGGACGCGAAATATTGAATTTCCTTTTCCATAGGGTTTTAATCGGGTTTTTCTCAATTTCGATGTAATTTTGTCTAAAAAAAAAAAACGAAAAAGATTCATACGAAAATTTAAAATCGATCGAACGAGCGACTTATCGGAATGTTCACGGTGCCCTAACCTCTTAACGATTCACCGAGTAACAGATGGGAGCGTTGAATGAAGCGCGCCCCCGCGAAGAGAGAACGGTTACACGAGGTTCGTGCGAGGAATGCGAATTTCGATGAGAAGCGCGCGGCGGGTTAATCGGGCTGCCAAACGAGCGTTTATTAGTTCGATACCAAACCCGTCCCCGCCCACGCAGCTTTCATTCAACCGTTGTCTCTTCAGGGATCCGACCACCATCTCCTCGCAATCCACTTCGCGAGCTCACGAAAATTTTAAACCAACGAGCACGCATCTACGACTGATATAAACATACACATATACACGCATACAGAAACACATATGCATGTGCGCAAACGCGGTTTCATTCTTGAATTTCATCGAGCTAAATGCGTGACGAGAGTGCGAAATGAAAAAAAAAAAAAGAAAAAGGCACCGGGTATTCGACACGACGAAAGTGTCGTATATCGTCGATCGCCGTGCGAGTTCCTAGCACACACACGTGCAAACACGAGGAATGGGCGCACGACGTGACGTACGCAATGCCGGGAGCGGGATAGGTTATTATATCGTAATGGGCTCGTAAATTGCCATCGCGCACATCCAACCATCGATAACCACGGGCTCGTAAAATCTACGGCACGGAATAGTGTAACTCCTTCGTTGCAAGCCCAAAAACCGCCGGCCATTGAATTCAAATTTTTCCTTACAAAAAAAAAAGTAAAAATCTTCGTTGTATCCCAAGTTCCCTTAGCTTGAAAACGACTCGAGAAAAAAGGGGAGTTTCTGCAGTTCCCTACTCGCGTCGCTCGTAACGCTTGTACTCTATTCGTATTGCGCAGGCGCACGCGAAGCACGTAAGGAAATCTCGCGTCTGCGCAACAAGCATCCCCTACTAGAGCTCCCAGTGACGAAATCGGAAATTAAAAAAAGCAGTTCCGCAAAAAAAACCAGAAGTTGTTCAAACTTGGAAACACAAAACGAAATATTCTTTCAAAATTTTGATTAAAGAGGCTTCGTTGGTGAAGTATTCGAGTCGCTCGTTTTTCGACCGGAAATGTACATCAAGAGGGTTACCAGTCGGTACATGTGTTTCAGATGGGCCATTTACCCCCACCCCCCCCCCCCCCCCGCTTCCACACTCCTTGTCGTCGAATCCCCCTCGAATCGTGATTCGCGTACTCGGCACAAAAGTTCACCCACTGTACGTAGGTCGTTCTCGATAACGACGCGGGCCCGCTCACAGCGCTCGTTTATTTTGTCGACAGACCGGAAACGGGAGATCCCAGTGGTGGCAGCGTCCGCTGGTTGGTCGGGGACCAGCAGCACCGGAAATCTCTACATCGAGCAAGAGCAGAGCGTTGTCGAGAACCGGGGTACAACGAGGAACGAGAAGCGCTCGCAAATCGCCCGAATCCACCGAAACATCGAGAGCGTCCTAAGTCACAGCAATAGTAACGGGGGAATAGCCAGAGAGAAGAACGAACAGCCTCGAGGTTGATCGAGGCACTTCCGGTTCGCTTGAAGATTATCGATCAATTAGAACAATCGAGAACGTACAAGAATTCTACGGAGCTTGATGCACGCTATTTTTTTTTTCGTAAAAAAACGAAAGCTCCGCGAGAAAACTGGATTCGTAAATTTGTGAGGTTATGTCGATGTATGTATGTCGCCCTTGGAGCAATCGGTGAGAATCTTTGCTTCGTTATAATTTCGTATGTAAATAGCCAAGTACAATCGTAAAACGCGTGTTATTCTCGATTCGAATGACACCACCTAATTCTCATCCTAATTAACGCGAGCAAATGTTCGACTAGCGTATTTAGTGTTATAACTTTTCGTTTGATTTTTATTTTGTTTCCTTCCCGGAATAATCGCAAGCCACTCGGCACTCATTCTCATCCGATGTTCTTTCGTCACTCTAAAACGTGACGAGCAAGAGAGAGAGAGAGAGAGTGGAATGAAAATATGACATGGAATGTTTTAGATTTTAGTTGCGATGGTTAATTCGTGTACGGAAAAAAAATACTGTTTAGAAAATTTCACAATCGTTCGCTACGTAATTGTAGTGCAATCAATTGTAACGTACTGAAACTCCAGAAATCTTCGCGTTCGGCTATCCATTGCGTTCTCGACGATGAACGGTAGGCGCTTCGAACAGTTGAGCGTGGCGGGGTCGTAGGTCTTTTTTTCCTATTAAGCCTCATTATTTTTACGTCGAAGTCATTATTTCCATAATCGCGGTAAAATCGTATTTGTTCCGTAATTTTTAGTGATTTTTCAGACTACTGTATCGGAGGTACGAAAAAATGGTACCCGCGGTATGAAAGAACGTTACATCGGATGTACCGAGTTCCCGGGTTCCGTAGTTATCAGCGATTTTTCAAACATCGATGACGGAGGTACCAAAAAATGGTACCCGAGGTGAAAAAATGGTACCTACAAAAAAATGGTACCGGTGTCGACAAATTTTATAGCGCTCGTGAAAAAAGCTTCGGCCGTGCGCGATTCGGGCCGAACGGGAAAAAAAAGACGAAAACAAAAAAATGGTCAACCGTCAAAGAACGAGAGAAGAATCGGGAGCCCGAGAAAGACGAGAAACCGTTTGAATTCAGAGTCCCGTGACTCGAAGGAGACTCGAGTAACGTGCGACTCCGATCCGTGACCGCGCGCATGCTCAACGAATATTTATTTATTAGATTTAATACACGAACTGTATTATACAAACAAAATTTCTCCGTTGATAAAAATCGGAAACGAACACAAAAAAAAACATGTCAAATAAACGAGGAGACTGAAATCTTGTATTCGTGTTTTTCTCCGATCGAAACCAGCGACGAATATCTATGGCCGAACGATATGAGACAAGATGAGCAATATCGTGCAAAAAAAGGTAAGAGAGACGTTAAGTATTTATCCAACAGATGGCGTTACTAAGCATCGAAAAGCCGAGCCCACTCGATCGCTCGTGTGTGACTTCCGGTACGAACTTCCGGTTGGTACGTTTCTGTTCGACAGTAATCACGTTCCGTCTGTTTCGTGTTTCTTCTTTTTTTTTCCTGCCGAACGATCCCGGGGAAATCCCGGAAGAACGTTCGAAGCCAGTGAAAATAAATCGTTCGCAACTTTCTTTATGTACCCTAACCGCACGAATCGTGCCCTCCGCACGGTTACGCGTATTTCCTCGCTATTATTTTATCGTTCGTTTGTCGTGTACACTTCTACGACGCAGCGCGATAAAACACACACACACACACATATATATATATATATCCGCGAGCTGTATGCAAGCGGTGTGTGCCCGGAAGTCTGAATTTACTCCCTCCGCCGTTCAATTACTGGCGTACATCCGGTTTGATCGTGCCTCGTCGCACGCTGCGCATTATATTCCCTGGCACTCGTCCATCCATCGGACGACGAATCGAGACTTCCCACTGATCGTACGAGCGCTCGTTAAACTCCCGATCCTCGAGATTCTTCCGCTTCGAATATACGACTCGAAGTTTTCGATACATACATGTCTGCGTTAACCTCACTTTTCTGCCAGAAATCGATGCGTAAACAATCTTTCGATATTTTCGCTCTCGGTTGATTTCCGATTTTCGACACATACATGTCTGCGTTAACCTCACTTTTCTGCCAGAAATCGATGCGTAAACAATCTTTCGATATTTTCGCTCTCGGTTGATTTCCGATTTACGAGGTAGTTCAATTTTCTTTGGATTTTACTCGTTACCCGTTATCAAGAATATTCAACGTTTAGTAATGTCCAGTACGCGTATTATTATCAGTTTAATCGATAATTGTATAATTATACGATTTTAGGATAGTTATATGATAATTCGTAATTATTTGGGGATTTATGACATCATTTTGTAGATATCACATTTTATGCACTCGTTACGTTCGATTTCGTTTTCCGAACATAACCTCAATCGCCGTATTCTCGGTTTATTTCAACCGACTCCGTTCTTTCTTTTGCGTTTGTAGACTGAGGTTTCGATGTACTCGATCGACCGGTCAGCCGATGAGATCGAGTGAAATAAAAAAGGCGTATGTATTATATACATAATTCGCATGTATTTAGCTTGTACCCATTACACCATAGTAACATCAACAATTGTTTTTTTTTTCGTTCTTATACAATCAAATATATATATATTTTTTATTATATATAGTACTCCTATATGTTGTATAAATAAGTGGGCGGGGCGTGCACCTAAGGCTTCATTTCTTACGTCTTTTCCATCTTTCTCTTTTCTCTCCTACGGTTTTCGTCGTGATAGAAAAGCTTCTCTCTCTCTCTCTCTCTCTTTCTCTCTTAAATATACTTTAACGTTAAGACTATTTTCTTTCTTCCCTCTTTTGTTTTCATCTCTTTGTAAACGTGATCACAGTATATAAAGCGCCATCTACCCTAACCCCCAAAGTTGCCTCAGCTCGCGGGCTCACACATCTGGTCCATTGTTTACGCTTGTATTCGCACATTTATATATATATGTCGTTCCCTTCTTTCATCTCGATCGGAATTTCACGAAATTTCAAAAATTATTTTTCACCTTCGTGTTGTTTTTTTTTGTTTCCAGTCACTCATAATTAAAACGCGAAATTTGGGTCAAAACGGGATCGAGGAATACGGTTGTCAATTTGTGTTTTATTTTTCGGCTTTTCAGGTTCAATGATTCTTTTCACTTATTTCTCATTCTCATTTCGCTCTATCTTGGTCTTTTTACAAACTTGAATTTTTTAATTCCCCAGTTATTAAAAACACTCTTCCCAATCAGGCACTTGACAAACTCTTGGAGTCCCTAAAAACTGGTTATTTTTCTCTCTCTCTTTCTCTCTGTCGGTTCGTTCCTTTGTTAAAATCTAAAACGAAAAAATGACGAACACGTTGTGTAAAAAGTGCCTAAAAGTTTTCAGCTCGTATATGAACAGTTTTTTTGTTTCATTTCGAAGCATGCGCGATCTGTAGTGAATCGGAAGAAACAAGCGCAGAAATTCGTTGGATAATTAGTCGCGAGCTAAATCGACGAAAAAATTAAAAAATCAAATAAAATATAATAAAATCGAGCGAAAAATTCGTTTTTTGTTTTATCGTGACAAGCCGACAAAGTAAAATTGCAAGTTTCTCTCGATCGTGCACACACGCTCGGAAGCGCAAGCGAAGATCGACATAACCTCAAAAATCTTTCGAACTTTTTAAGGATTTTTATGGAAAAGCCGATAAAATCGGATTCCTCGAGAAGCTCGGAACGAGACGAGGATCCCGAGGGTTTTATTCAACGTTAAAAACGATTCGAAACGATAAATTAGAAAATCGCAGATTCTCGCGTCCCTCGTGGGTCACGTGTCGTAAACTTATCTCCGGATTCTCGAAGGCGCGTTTGCAATCTTTGGTGCAAGTGGAGGTGCCCCCGCGAAGCCTCTGTCGTAAAATCGACCTTTTGCGAATTCGAGTAAAATCCAACAAACAAAAAACAGAAAATCGACGATCGCGTTAGTCCCGAGATCGTATTGTGACCGCGCGTTCAATTTGTGACTTTGCGCGCGCGTGATGTCGGGAGCGTTCCGCGCCTCGACCGGAAATCTGTCGAAGCGTGAGCGCGCGATATACAGGGTGTCCCGTTTGGGTCTCGCCCAACCCTAACCTTCCCGAAAACATTGGCGACGCGAAATTTCAACAAAAAATCGATCTTTCGATTTTCCATTGAAACGAGAAAACAACCAATGAACTTTTCGATCGAATCGCGTTTTCGCGACGTCAATCGTTTCGTGGATGTTCGAGCGGAGCGTTTTAAATGGGATATATGTATATGTGTATATATATAGTTTTGGTTGAACATATATGTGCTAATAACGCGATAATCCGCGTTGACGCGCATTGCCACCCCCCCCCCCCTCCTCTTATTCGAGAAATCTGACGAAATTCGCAACCTGTCTTTTTCTGTACATCATCGAAAGGGGAAAGAAAGAAAGATTAAAGCTCCCCATCGGAGTTATCCACTCGTATAAATTTTCTGTTTCCCGGGCCTTCCTTTTTTTTTATACACAATTACGTTTTGTTTGTTATATGTAATTACGATTTCTTGTTTTCAAGATCATCGTTATCCTTACGAATATTATTACTATTATTATTGTTATTATTATTATTATTGTTGTTGTTGTTGTTATTTATTCTCTGTTGGAATGCAAGGCAATAAATTACTTACGAATTAATAAATAAATTGTGATAATATTAAATATAACCTCCATATACAGAATAGTTATTAAATAACTACAACCATTTACAGTATTAATTTGTTTGTTTGTTTGTTTGTTTATGTGTGTATGTGTGTGTTGAGGGTCTCTTCTCTCAAGGTCAATGTGCATTTATACTCTCAAGGTCAACGCGTATCGAAGATGAAAAACGACCCAAAAATGATTTCTTTTACTTCCGCCATTTGCGTTTTTGCGGGTTATCGTATTTAAAAATTCACACTTTCTGTGATCGAAATTCCTATGTCCATTCTCAAAAATCATCTTCGTGACTTTATAAACCTTTTTTTCCGTTTCATTTACGAATTTACGATTTTTTTTTTTTACACCAATTATGATTAATCCGCAATTTCGTTTTTTTTTCGGGGCCGATTTTTCAATCGCCAGATAACTTTTATCTGAAGAATATGTTTGACGTTTTGACAGCTTTTGTATAGAAAATATGTCGAACTGCCATATTTATTCCTAAGATAGAAGTTAACTGATGATTGAAAAATCGGCCCCTCGGTCGAATTTAATGGCGTTATTTTGTTTTTTTCGTATTGAATGTTATTTAAGACGCGAATTTTAAGATCTTCGACGCGACCGGGCATTTATGCTCATGTATATCCGACGGAGAGACAGAGAGAGAGAGAGAGAGAGAGAGAGAGAGAGAGGGAGAGAGTAATAGAATAATTTGCATAAATGTATAAGTGAAAGTGTGTAAGTGCATATTTATAAATATATAATTATATATATATATATATAAACACGTGTATATATACTTAGATGTATATATATACATATATTTTTTTCTTTTAATGAAAAAAGATTCATATATATATATGCATACTCGATATATATACACAAACATATATATATTATCTAGATAAATCGTTATATCGTTCGTCTCTCAATCTAATACTCTTTTGTACAAATATTTATATATAAAATATTAATTGAACCAGAGGCGAAATGCAGAAAGTCTCGACCCTCGGCTCAACCCGCGATCCAACGTACCATTTCTAGTTTTGGTCTCTCTCTCTTTTTCGTCCCCTCGTTTTCTGCGGCTCCTTCATTCTTTTTTTTTTTAGGTTACAAATCCCCGCGTTAACGAATTCAAATTGCACGATATTTTCCGAGAATGTTTCCGCGGAATTTCACGAAGTTTCGGGATTTCGATAAATTTATGAAGAAAAGTGTCTTTTTAAAAAGAATCTTTTTTTGAAAATTCATTTTTAACGCTCGCTAATTTCCAAATTCGACGCAACTCGATAGTGGCAAAATGACTGCTCGAAACTTCGTGATTTTTAGACTTAAGGCTTTCACGGCGCTTATCATTTTGAAAAGTTGTGGCTTCCGGATGGATGCCACAACTTTTCATGATTTTTGTTTTTCTTTCAAATTCGTAATAATGCACGTTTCGTTATCGCGGTTTTGCGGCACTTTGTGGTTTTCTTCCATGTTTTCGAGGTTTCCTGCGGGATTTATACGGGTTATTCGAAACTTGGATTTCTACATGGTACGTTGTTCGCGAAAGGTACACAACGGTAACACCTTGAAGCACTTCTCGGTCGGGGGACAGGCGCCAACACGATTTTCACCCTTTCGTGTGTTTTCATCGAATAACATAATATTAATTTCAATAATTTTACTTTTCGATATTTCCAACATCTCGTCCCCCTTTTTTTCGCCTGTCCGCCCGTACAAACGTAATTAACGCGTTTTTAGTATTTTCTAACCTCAAAACGATCAGCAGTGTCTCATAGCTACCTGATTTTGGGACGTTACTTTGTTTTCATTTTTTTTTTACACTTTCTTGTATTTTTCTCTATTATCTTCTCTTAGATTTTTATCTTCTTAACTTCAACGAATCCGTGTTCCCTGTCTTCCCTCGTCAATTTTCTTCGTCCGTCGACACTGATTTGTTGTTTCGTTTCGTTTCTTCCCTTCTTTTTTTTTTGTTTTCTCTTGTTTAAGACTAAACGTTAATAGAGCTTGGAATAATTCGGTGAAGCCCTACTGGACGGATCGTTCGTGTGGCGATAGCACGATGATGGACGAGTGTGAAGTGGTTTTTACGCAGATGTGTGTATGTGTGGTTGCTTCGACGAAATAATAGGAACGGCGGCCTATCACCTAATACCTACATTTTCCGATCAAACTTGCGTGAGTTTATGCAATGCGTGTTTCTAATGTTTTTCTTTAACCCATTTTCCTGATGCTCATCTTTCGAGCAATATTCTTTTTTTTTTTTTCATCTCGCGATTTTCACTCTTTCGATTTCTTCCTGATACTCTGAGTTTATACCTTCCTTTCGATCTCTCATTTGCCGTTCAACTCGCCCCTATTCGCTTCTACGATCGATTCGTTTTTTCCCAGCCTCCTTTTTCCCCACGTAAAGGCACGATTTGTCACGTTTAACGTTTACAAGCCATCTGTACCGGAAACGGCCACTTAGAGTCGTGTTTCCCAATTTTTTTTCTTTTAAATATAACGACCCATCGATTAAAACCCGTCAGTGCTACGTTCGGGGTTTTTATCCCAATGGTATTCATCGGTTTTGCGAAAAACGAGGAAACGTGTTCGGATATAGATGGAATCTTATTTCCGTTTTTTTTTAAATCCATTTTTTCTTTGCTTTCGTCGATTCTAGGAATCGCGATGATAATTTCACCGGATATTGACGATTTGTGAGGTTATGTCGTTCTCCTACCGCGTAGACGAAAGAAATAACCTCAAAATGCGTCGCACGCGTTGAGAACACGTTTCATCGATATTCGCAAAAAAAAACTGCCGAAAATTCGCAAACTCAAAAAAAAAAGTTGAAGGTATTGGCAGCTGTGGGGTGGGGGGAAAAAAAATGAAAAGGAGATCCTACGCGTCGTGGCGTTCACTGATGACTCTTGCTGAGTAAATGCGAATTGAATTGATAGAGATTGCAGCACTGTTCGCCGCAGATATTGCACTTCCAAGGATTGCTGTCGCTGTGGCAACCCTTGTGAAGAAAGTAGAGGGTTTGATCGGGAAAGGTGATTCGGCAGTGAGTGCACTGCAAGCCGCTGGTTCGAGGATCCGGCCTAGTGGACGTTGGTGGTTCGCCCCTCGAATGGGCATTCCCATTCGTAACGTTGCTCATACCGTTTCCCACCGGGTTATTATTGTTGTTGTTGTTTGGTGCATTGTTGTTGTTGTTGTTGTGGTGATGACCGTTGTTCGTGGTGGTTGTCAATTTGCGACGCAAATCGTCGCGCAGGAGGGACTTCAGTGGCGAGACTTTGATCAGCGACGGAAGAGGTGACAGGTTGCTCGAGGTCGCTCCACCACCCCCGCCGCTTTCGTCCATCCCGTTACTGCTCGGCTCTTGCTTTATCGGTATCAACGATATCGAAGGCGTTATCGCTTCGTCTCCACCACCCGTATTTCTTCCAATGCGAAAACAGAAAGGGAATAATAAGAAAAGTTGAAAAACTCGATCTGGAAACTCTCACAGACCAAAAACCCAACCCAAACAAACCCAAATGCTTAAAATCTCTCCCGAACAAAGTTAAACAGTTCTCTCAAGTAGTCATTGTCACCGATGACATCGTTGCGACAATAACATTGCAAATTCTTTGAATACTACCAGAAACGAAAATTCGTTGGTTGAAGAAGAACAGAACTATCGATAACTTTCTACAACCTTATTTTACGATGAAAAGTAGAGATATCTTTTGTTACCGTGCATACCGATGAATCGCTGTGCTGTTGATCGAGATCTGATGATGATGGCTACTGCTCGGTGCGTTGCTGTTGCTGTCTGCGCTCTGCGGGCTGTTCGGGCTGTCACCGTTCAACGGTGCGGGGCTCTGATCGCGCTGCCCGGACGCCTGTTCCGGATAGGGTATCGAAATTTCCACGTGGGGGGTGAGAAAGTGCATCGGAGGTGTTGCATTGTCGGCGGAACGGTTTCCTGTGCTGTCGCCACTGTCGGACAGCGGGGCTGAAGGCATCGCCTCACCGGGCGAACAACTGTTCATTATCGATGTCGAACTGTTCGGGCCTGGGTTGTCCAAATCGATACCGTGTCTGCGAAACAGGCAAAAATGGTTTACGATAAGTTATTAATAATAAAAACAATATTAATAATAATAATAATGATAATAATAGGAATATTCAAAGATTAAATTGAGAAAATTTTAATTGAAAAGCTACGAGTATAAAAGTCCAAAAAAATAAATAAGCAATAATTTTTCATTTTTTTAGGATGGTTTGAACACGCGACGGACCTGTTGAAAAAATGTAGCCTCAGACACTTCATCGTAGGTGCACGATAATTGCACAACGGGCAAGACTTCACCATGTCGTGCTGTCCGACGTGCTCGTTTTGAAAGTGAGCCCTCATGGCGATTTGACGCTGGAAACCCCGATTACATATTGGACAGTGATAAGGCAATGTTTTCGAGTGAGTCGTGAAGTGTTCGGCCAGATGATCCTTACGGAAGAATCTCTTCTGACATACCCTGCACTCGTAAGGCTTTACCCCTGTGTGACGCATCTGAAAAAATGAGTCGATCGATCAGTGCCTTTTTCACTTTTGGGATAACGGATGATTCTTCGATTTGAAAAAAAAAAGCTGAAAAGAGGTACTCACTTTGTGCCTCCTCATATTGGCGCCGTTAGAAAATTTCATGTTACAAACGTCGCACTCGAACATCTTTCTGTGCGACCTGTGACCCGAGTGTTGTCCCTCCTCGCCGTCGCCATCGTTTTCTGTACCCTCTACACCCTCGGCGCTCTCACCAGCCTCGCCGCCTGCCAGACACTGTTCCCGATGCGCGCAGAACGCCGTTTTGTTTATCGTCTCGTAATTGTCGCACCGTTCGCATCTGAAATAGCATCGTTAAGCTCCGGGAAATAATCGGTTCGCCGCGCGCTTGCGAATTGTTGCTTCCGCCGACCTGAACACCGGAACGGCGCCGTCGCCGCTGTCGTAATTCGTGTTGAGCGCAGACTCGTTGTCGGGATCCAGCGACTCTTCCTCCCTCGCGTTGGAGGAATCGCCGGGAGCCGCGCGACTCGAGGAATGAGAATCTACCTCGTTTTCCCCGCCGCCGCCGTCAACACCATCTGACATTATACCGAGAGCGGCGCTACCAGCCCGTACTCCTCATCTACGACTGATCGAGAAAACAACGATAGATACGAGTATTTCTCGCATAAACTTTTCTTACATATTCCAAACGTCGAAATATCGGACTCCAATTTTTAAGCATCGATTTTTTTGCTCCGCAATGATAT
Organism: Ophioninae sp. B BG-2022a; assembly: GCA_030522765.1. Taxonomy (NCBI): domain Eukaryota; kingdom Metazoa; phylum Arthropoda; class Insecta; order Hymenoptera; family Ichneumonidae; species Ophioninae sp. B BG-2022a. The sequence goes on from JAPYZJ010000888.1 coordinate 31,056, forward strand.
TTTTTTTTATTCTCGCTTTTTGCATCATTCAATTGTCGGGAAATAGAGAATTTTACGAACGTTTTCCGAACGCGTCACAGCTATGTTTTCGTAATCGCAAATTATTTCGCACGCGGACGAATTATTATTTTTTCTTCCCGAAATCGCCGAAACACGGAGAGAACAAGAGAGAACACGATCGACGCTTTGTTATACCTGCGATTTCGGGGATACGAAATTGGGTTGATATCCGCGAAGCCTACTTTTTTCTTTCGAAAACAACTATCGTGAAGAATCACGGCTGAGTGAAAACGTCAAGTGTGTGTGTCTAAACAGGCATTTTTGTAATCGCCACAAATATACGCGTTCACCTGATCACGAAGTTGAGAGGAAAAAAAATACGTCGACAATTGACCCCTCCCCTCGCCACACCGAGTGTCGCACAAGAAAAAAAAGGGCAAGAATCACACCGTTTCTTTTGTCACGAGAAACGTTCGATGCGCTTGTGATAAATCTTGTTTCTCGAGAGAAAGGGGCTAATACGGATAGCGATAAGTGTCAGAAAAAAAAAAGGACGACGAAAAACAAAAAACACGAATTACGAACGAATAAAAAAAAAGAAACGAGGGAACGATACGTACACGTAGAGAGGTTCGTGTATTACCCAATCCTGTGAAGATTACGGCATAGAAACACCTGGTGGTAAGAGCGCAATGCCAGAGTGCACTGCACTTTGTCCCAGTTTTAACCGAATCCGTCACTCGTGACGTAGTTTTTCGCGGCTTTTCCCGTGAAAAATGTATAGCGAGATAGTATAGTTATACATGGCGTGTGCGCCGATGAAAATTCGCGTACCGCACGACCACGATCAAGAGAGACCTCTCCGTCTCTCTCTATCCCTGTCTCTCTCGTTATTGTATATTTTGACACAAATACTGAGTGAACCTCGGCTGAAGAAAAAAACAAAAAAAAAAAAACGTATGTCACGTACTCACTCACATTCCACGGGGGGATTCCTCGGGACACGAACGCAGAATCGTTTTTCTTTTTTTTTTTTTTATTCACGCTCCCGTCCGAACATCGTCGTATTTTTTTTTTCTTTCTTTCGATTCTCGTCTTCCACGAGATCCCGACTTTTTTTTCCGCACGTCAAAACAGCTAAGAAAACGACGACGACGTTCCCGAGGAGCGCACACAGGCATAGACAAATTAAAATGTAACGGAAGTGCGAGCTATATACTCGCGCAGCTCGCGCGCTCCGTCTCTCTCGCGCTTCTCGTTCCCGGCCAATATCCTCGTACAATGCTGCCAACCTCAAACCGCTCGAAACTTCGATTCAATCTCGTTATCCTCCACGTCTTGTTTTATGGATAATACGAAATCGAGAGGAAAATACGATTTCTTCGTGACTCTTCATCGATCGTAAAAGAAACGCTTGAGTTCACACGGGAGAGTCAACGATCGATCGACATAACCTCTATTTTTTGAATCTTTCGATTGGCAACGCGCGCTCCCCGCTTGTCAAAATCCATACGCATACAATCTTCCACGTCTCTCTCGCTCTCTCTCTCTCTCTCTCTCCTGTACACGCGCCTTGTTTTCGACACTTTCGTGTCCTATATATCTCGAGAGTACGACGACACGCGTACGATCGGTCGCGCGCGCGCGTGCGCCAATAATGCCAGTGTAAATAAGTGACGATCGAGGGATACGCGATTCTCGAGTGCATTCGTGTGCGGGAAAACGAGTGCGTTCCTCGAGACGCAACTTTTCGTTCCAATTCTCGTTCGTTTTATCTCTCTTTTTTTTTTGTCAATTCTTTTTTCCCTAACGGCTGTGCAAACAGATGATTTTTAGTCCGACGTGCGCGAAAGTCCGCGAATTTTTTTCCTACCTTTTTTTCACGCCAGTGGCGATTTATGGGAATTCCGGAAAAAAAGGCAACGCGATACATCGAAGAGAGAGCAAAGTTCTTTGAGTATTCTTGAATTGTGACGTAAATGGAATGCTCGGAAGTTCGAATTCAGCATTCAGCGTACACATAACCTCTCAACGATCACCGGACGTGTCGTGTCAAAAGACCCCGCGATATATTCCCGTCTCTTTCTAAACACGAAAACGAAGCGAGTCCACGACGTGCAGTGCGAAACTTTGCGGAAAAAAACCTCGGCGATCGGAACGAAAAAGTTAGCTCGATTCTTGTCGTCTTTTTAATTCCTCGTCCCAAGTTTTCTCCAAACGAATAAAATGCTCGCCATCGTTGCGAAGAAAAGTGACATAACGCCGAGATTGACGCGCGCGAGCGATCGTATTATCGTCGGGTGTACATAACCTCACTGGAAACGGGTTTACTTCGATCGTGAGTTACTTTTGGTTTCCCTCACTCAATCGATTATTCTCCGAGCCTCGAATTTCATGGAAATTGTTTTCGAGTAATAACAGTGTGCCTCGAGGTGAACGAAGCATCCGAGAACGAGTTTTCATTAATTTTTATTGTGCGATCGATGTCAAGAATCGGAAGTGGAGATCGTGAAATTTCTGCACGAAAGGCGGACCAGCTCGACTGGATGTGCGCAGTTTGAGGTAAATGCATTTTTTTTCGAGCGAATATTTCACAAAATGAAAGTCTTCAATATTTTGACAAATCTTTTTTTAATCTTTCTCATTTTTTTACCCGTTGAAACAAAAATTCAAAAAATCGATCCCATCGATTTTCATTCAATCTTTCTTTCGAGTTTCGAGTAGCGCGAATACGCGTGTCAACCGTGTTGGTCGCGTAGCAACGTTCTCGAGAGAGCAACAAGTGTCTATTTCAGGAGATGGAGCACGTTCGGTGGGGCGCGCGGGTGAGCTGGTGAATGCGCTCGGAACTATGCCAAGAGTGACCCAAATAGTCGTCGAAATCAATGCGCTCTTGTCCCCCGAGAAAACAAAGAAGAAATCCGTTTCTTTTTCTCGCAGTCGAACGAACGTTGCTCTCATTGAGAGCAAGGATAGCACGTGACGCTCAATGTCCATGGCGCTGTACCAGCGATCGATAATGCAGCTTTTTTCCATACCGTGCGATTATCGCTCCGCCGGTACAAAACTTCGCGAATTATTGCTCGATATCCTCAGCTGGTAACTCATCTCGTGTATTTCCCGTTATGCCGACCCTTGGAGTTATACAACCGCGTATTTCGAAGTTTCAAACTGACAATTTCAAAAATTCCATTCGAAATCGTTTCTCTCACCGTTGCTATCATTATTCCTCACGAAAACTCGAAATTGATTCTTCGTAGATCGCGACAAAAAAAGTGAAAACAACGATGCGTCGCTGCGATCTTCGATTTTCGCGCTTGGAAGGGGGGCGGAAGTCGCGAAGACAAGGAGAGAATGACGAGTCTTCGTAACGGCTAATAGACCGTTCCACGCAAGTGGAGCGGCGCAGGCGGCGAATTGGGGGGGGGGGGGGGGGGGGGGGGGGGGGGGCCCGGCAACGG
>JAPYZJ010000889.1:0-34271 GCA_030522765.1 Ophioninae sp. B BG-2022a
TTTTCGATTTTTTGCAGAATTTCAAAGTTGGACCATCGATTTTTGCCAATTTTTCCATACATACCCCTTTGCCTCTTTTTTTGCGATTTTTCAAGTGGACTTTCCGGGGAAGCTATACGAGATATGGATATAATTCCAACGCCATTATTTAAGTCAGGCAAAAACCTTTTCCAAACACACCAAATAAATCTCAATCGCATAGAACAAGCCTACTCTACGACCTTTTGAAATATCGTGATTTCTGAGATTCTGGAAAAGTGGCCGGGAAAGTCGAAAAATATTTTTTTCCATTTTTCAACTCTTAAAAGGGTCTATTTAATCGGAAATTTTCTGCAGATTACGAATGTGCCCGAGTTTTTCCCAAAAGTACAAAATTAGACTGGGGGAATGCAAACGACGTTCCTACAATATTTTTTTGACATTTTTCCCTAGAAATGGAGAGTTCAAGGCGAAAGAACTGTCCTTCTATGCACATCTGACTTTGTTGGCTGTAGTCCGAATATATGCATTTGTCTCATTCGTTCGTTGAATTGAGGTTAAATGCAATATCTTGTATGGACCCATTTCCAAATGATCGACTGCAGGTAACGCCAAAGCTTGTCAATACTGTTACGCTTACAGGTGTTAATTTATCACTAGATGTGGGCCGATGTAGACGCAGTACCATCTTTCGCCGGAACCTGTATTTACTGGAATTTCTTCTTTCGTAACTTCAATGCACTCTCCATCCCGACAAATCTGCAACGTATTCAGTAAATTTTTGGTTCAGCATACACGTTGCGACGAATGGCGTGACTTTAGCGTTTTTTTTTTGTTAAAGAGTATATCCGCGAGATGGCACCTGTAGTGAAAATCCGTACTTTAGAATCGCCGCAGATTGTTCCGTCGAGTGCTGGCCCGGTTAATACCTCGACCAATGGTGGACGGGTTTTCCTTCGCTCAGCACATTTCAGATTGCGACATTTGGCCGGATTGGTTATCCAGTTCTCTTCCGGAACCCAGTCCTGCGAAAAAACATTTATTTGGCAAATTGGTCAATAGAATTACTTCGAACATATTTATGTTCGACTTACGAAACACGCCCCGAAATATCCTCGCTTCTTGCATTGATCATCGACCCCGGCGACCGATTTTTGTGCCTAGAATGAATTGTTTCGGTGCTAACGTGCTAATATGGTACACGGGAGTACGTATACTTCATACTTATGGAATAAAGTTGTTACAAATATCAACCAATCATTAACTTGAAAAACTGTATCGTGAGTGTGCGCCAATGTTTATCCGCGTGTAATACTTTTGAATACACATTATTATGAACCGTCCAATAGGGAGCATTCTCACTTCGCAAAAAGATTATTTTCACAGAACAACTAGCGCCGCGTGCATACGTGAGAGCGAATTAAAAAATGAGAATTAAACGCGGTTCACTTCAGAGCATGGGAGCAGCACGGGGTGCCAATCCTCTGAACTTACCTTGGCGCCATTTCCAAGAGTTAACACGAATACTACCAAACAGGCAAGGAAAATTGTAATGCGAGCCATTTTCAACGCGATCTAAGGAAAAACAAAATTCACTTTCAGAATTCTATTTCCAATTCGATTTTCTGATTTTTTCCACAGAAGTATGTAATGATTTTCCATACGCTAAAAAATAAAAAGTACCAACCTTACTCTTGTAAACGAGGAACGTAGTTTTATTTTGAAGGTGTAAAATGAAGTGAGGCGATACCAGGACAACGCGTTTTTTATATTATCGAATATTTAAAAATTAGTCATCCGTGCATAATTTTATTCAAATATTGTCCATCCAATATTTCATCTTGTACAAATTTAGGTCAATGAGTAATTATTAAATCCATTTTTATACCAGCTGCGCTCACTTTAGGCTATATCTGATTATCTGTACGGTGATCCGACTTTATCTTTTTAGTAAGATGGGAACATGTCAATAATAGCATATCTGGAGTTGGGTCAATTTACACTTCGTGAGGCAACACGCAAGGCGGTTTTCATGAACATGAAATAAAGATGATTTTATTCGATGTAGCGTAACTTTTTCAACGGACCTTTGCGGTTGATGTTCCCTTAGCGGGGAAATCTTCAAATCGTCGTAAAAGTCGATTAAAACGAATTAAAGAATTATTTAATTTGGCTTTTAATTAATTAATACAATGATTGTTCAGAAAAATTAAATTAAATAAAATCTGCCGTCGTCAAGTAAGAAATCGCATGGTAATCAGTAAGTAATCGTAAATAGCATCATAATCATTATCGTTGGAAGGGAGCAAAAAATTACTCTCTATAACAGAACAAGAATTTATTCAGCCTGGCATTCATTTATTTTTTCTATAAAAAATGTACAGTAATGCGTGGCATTGAGGAAGCGAATTTGACACAGAATGAGCCGAGACGCTGATATTCTGCGGAGATAAAAAGATGAAGAAGCTCAATAAGTAAAAAAAATTGTCGGTTAGTACAGCAACATTAAACGAGCGGCTTAAATCGACTTCATCTGCATCATGAGTTCTTCCAGCGTGCTGCCAGTCGTATCGGTCGTTACGGGATCAGCTGGTTTTTCCGTTTCTGTCGTGTACGCGTGTTCCAACCCGTCGCAAACGACCCGACTTTGACTTTCGGATGCGTCAGTTTGCGTTTCATCCACCAAGGATATACCTGCGAGAAAAAAGTTTCGGTAATATTCGATGCTCCTCGAGGAACTTTCGGCAACTGTTTGGTACTCTAGAACATTTCGTGGTAACAATTGGGTTCGTTGAAAATTTTTGACTATTTTTTGACACACTTCAATAATAATATAAATTCAAATTTATATAATATTAACTATAAGATTAATAGATAATATTTAAATATTTTTTACACCTTAGAATAATAATATAATATAATAAAAATAATGTAAATTTACTTGATGAAAAGTATCGATCGTCAAAAAAAGATTACCCCATTCGTTGCTCTCGTGGACCTTTTCCTCCTTCGGCGCTTCCTCGACAACTACAGGTTGCGGTTTTCGCGCGTACGCTTCCTGATGCTTTCTGCAGTTCGCGTCGTCGCAATTCGGATTCGGACGTAACTTCATGGAGGGAAAATAATCCTGCATAGCGTTGTAGCCTAAATAATAAGTTGGTGATCCAAAACCGAGGAGATACTTCAAAGCGTTTTGGGCCAGTAGTCCGGCCACTATGCCCATCGTGGTAGGTAGCGAAGCAGCACACACGCCGTCCCGCTTCAGAGTCTTCTCGTCTATTTTCGACGCCACTATTAACGGCGGCACGCACTGTAAAACAATTCGCGATGAAACTCGGCCTTTTACAGTTTAATCTTTTAACTTCGGCTTACCCCAAAACATGCTGTTTCACCCGGAATGATAAATTGCACGTGCCCCGAGACCGCGTTCTCGGACACTCCGCTCTCGTACCACCTCTGATTGAGCTCGTTGCACGCCACGTTGATCGCCATACGCGCTTCGAAGTTGTCGACGCAACTGAGCACCAAGTCCACCGGGCCGCCGAGGAGACTCGACGTTCTGCAACACACAATTACGTCATCGGGTTTACTTGCATTGGTAATCATTTTTGTGCTTGGATTTCTAGAGTGCGAAAATGGCGGGCTAGTCGAGATCTTCTGTTAAATGAAAACTCGCCCAATTTAAATAATACAAGAAAGAAGAAAAAAGAAATAATTAATGAGAAACATTATAACAATAGATTCAAATAATAAGAATTCAAAGTATCTTCATTCGATGTCTCTAATTTACATTCGACATATTAGATTGACCAGAAATAGATAATAGATCATTCGACAGTAATTCAAATGTCGAATTTTATCCACGAACCTATTATTAAGGTATGTAGTAAATACGGCTTACCTAATCGTGTCGATAAAATTCTCGAAATTCTCGACGGTAGTAATATTGTAATTGTGAGTCTCGATTTTTACATCGGGATTGATGAACTCTAGCGTCTTCGCAGCAGCGTCAACTTTGCTGTAGCCGACTTGGTTCGGTTGGAAGAAAAGTCGGTTCATGTTCGCCAACTCGACTTTGTCGTAGTCGAATAGAACTAGCTAAAAGTGAAAATTCTCGACGTTATTTTTTTTTACGAATGGGTGGTGCTCGACATGAAGTTTAGAAGTTTTGGTTACATTCTATAAAGTTTTGGTAAGATAAAATATATTTATTCAAATATCGATATTATATGTATTCAAATATCGATATTATATTTGAACAAATATCGATTACCGCGAAAACTTTGTTTATTTTCAAACATCGTTTCTGTCTATTGTAAATTATTGCCAAAGGTCAGGATTACCAACCTTTCCAATTCCGCATCTGGTAAGCATTTCAGCAGTGACACTTCCGACTCCTCCTACCCCAACGATCGCCACTGTCAATTCTCGAATGCGCTCGTAATTGTCAACGATCCCCATTCGCTTCAACGCCATCAGGCGGCTGGAGTGAGAATTATTGAGGGCTCAAAAGCGGACTTTTCGAATGGAACGCCTCGTACATGTGTATACAGTTGGGAAATTCGAATCGGCTTTTTTTAATGGGGGTGGGGGTTTATCTCTCAAACTGAACAATTTTGCAATGCGAGGAAATTCTGGATGATTGAAAATGCAGTGAAGAATTGTATATCAGTGAAATAAAAAATTCGGTGATTTATACCTGTACGGATTTGTGTCGATAACCTCGCTCGACAAATTTGAGATCTTTTGTCTCGCACTGCACTCATTGTTCGATTTGGCGTCGAGAAGTTGCCGTTCCAAATCGCGGATTCTTGCCTGAAGATCCTCGATGGTGGACATTTTCGAATTCCTTGATGTGCCGAAAGAACAATCACGAAAAAGACATCAGCTGAACCAAACAAACGACACGTGTAACCATATGTTGGATTTGACGTGTGACGTATGAAAGGCACAGATACATAGTCGGCGGCTAGAGCGGGAACTAGCGAAGGCGTGATTTTTACTCCTCGTAGTGGCTCAGTCGGTATCAGAAGATGCCACCTAGCGCATAGAACGATACACTATTTTATCATCATTATTCCGTGATTCCTGCATGATTGACACTCTCGTCTGGCGACATCTTGCCTCGACTCCGAGAATCCCGTATTTTACGTCTATTTTCGTCACTTATGAACGTCTTAAGATCAACAATTACAAACCCCGACAAGCGATCAATAAAAGAAAAAGTAAGTAAAATTCAAAATACTAAATTTAATACAGCTGTGTTTTATAGAAAATCGACGTGTTGCGAGAGGTCGCCAGCATCGATATTTCTCATCGCGTTATAGAAACGTGACTTGGGCTGTTTCGACAATTCCCAACGCGCGTACGCGCTCTCAGTATCCGAGCGTGGTTCCGCGTTCGTGCTCCGCGCTCTTCGTTCATAAATTACGTTTGGGAGAAATTCGAGCTTCGTTCTGCATGCGTGCTGTCGTTCACGTCACCTCGCGCGTCAACGACGCAACGAGCGAGTGGGCAAGGAGAGAGTCGCGCGTGAACGCAAAAGCTTCCGAGCGTCAAATAACGCGTTGGGTCTACCATTAGCCCGATAATAATAATAAAATTGACCGGGGTGATGCGTCGTCGCGGGATGAGTTACCCGCGATGTGATTGGGCGCTAAGATTGCGCTCGGCACATGTACCTCCGTTGCGCGCGTCTAAATATGTAAAGAAGATAAAAATGGACAACTGGCATTGAAGTTTCCGGATTGGACGACGTTGCCCCCTGTCCCTGCCGCCCTTGCGACCCCCTCGCGGGGATTCATCCCAAATACCAAACAATGGAGAGAAAACGGCGGATCCCGTGATGGGAAAACTGTCGTGATTCCACTTAACCTATTTATCGTCGACGATAACGCCGCGACGCGTTATCGTCGGTTCCATCACGAGTCGACGGAATAACAAATTTGGACAAACGGAGACGAAAAGAAAAACCAAAATTTCGGGAAACGCGATGATATTGTCTTTTCGTGGAACGTAAATAAATGAATTTGAGAATAGCGATCTTCGTATTACTTCTGTTCTGTTATGGAATTATTCAACGATAATCTATTCGACGCGAGTCAACCGCGTGAAATAATCGACCGGCATCAAAGTCGCGTATAAAGTTTCGGTTCTCGGTGCGATTTTTTGGTTTTTGTATTTTTATTTTTTTTTAAATTTATTAGTTTCTGCGTCATCGCAGAATTCCGGAATTTTCAGATCAATCCCATGAAGTACGCAATTGAAAATCACTACTGGAACAAACACTTCGTACGTATGAAACAATGTTTTCTTTTTATGCTTTTTTTGTTTTCTCGTTCGAATTTTTTGATGTTATTTTTAATAGGGAGGATGGCAATTCGAGTGACTTTGGAGTGTGGCCATGCATCGATGTTACGAGTGCGCACAACGCCACAGGGATACACTCATGATTGGGAAGTTTTCGTACGTGGTGTCGATAATGCTGATATCAGCCAATACGTGGACAAAGGTATAACCAAACGGTGAATCAAAATGGATCTGATCAAAAGTTTGTTCAATGAGCAATTCGTTTACTTTGCTTAATTTTTTGGCTATGTTCTTTCAGTCGTTTTTCACCTACACGAGACATTTCCCAAGCCAAAAAGAATACTGAAGGAACCACCATATATTGTCAAGGAATCGGGCTACGCCGGCTTTGTAATCCCTATCGACGTTTACCTCAAGAACAAAGACGAGCCTAAAAGGATACAGATATCGTACGATCTCGTGTTACAACCGAGCGGACCGGCGTATAATAATGTTATCCGACATAACGAAGTGTTCACCAACCTCTCGGAAGAATTTCGAAAAAAATTGCTCAAAGGTGGTGGTGTAAGTTTCTCTATTACCCGTGAAGTACTTGACAAATTTCTTTTGTTTTCCCTCGAAAAGCTCAAGTAGTAAAGAAGGATATTTACATTTAGCAAGAATTTTTTTTCGACTCAACTTTTCTTTTTGCATGGGAAAGTTATTCTGATATCCCGCGATTCATTCTTGACAAAAAATTCAATAAAAACTTTTTCCGTGAGTTATGCTAAATTATGAATATCGATTAGATTTGGATAAAAGACGAATGCGACTTAAATCAAATTCGAATAGCAGCTTTATTGATTAATTTAATTAATTTCCAATTGAATGAAAGATGTAAACGATTGACAAATGAATATTTCACTTTGACAAAATAATTGCGCACGCTCGAACATTCCGCATGTAATTTTCCAAGCTCTTGGTGGAAAAAGGATGAAAAAGCTTTTAAAGAAATTTTGTTTGCAAGAGAGCGATCCAGATAACCATGCGGTGTCGTGAAATTTCCTAACACCTTTGGGGTCGACAAATTTGCAGGTCAGTGTGTCCGGAGGCTCGGAGGAGCCAGGCGACAAGGGTGACTACAAGATGGTGCCGCCAATGGTGAGCAAGCCAAAGCTTAGCGGATCGGATGGTTCGCGGAAGCACCGTACGACGGATCTACGCACCTCAAACTCGTTTGCTGATCTCTTCGGCAATCCAATGACGCTTCCGGCCAAAGTATCCCCGGAAACGAAGCGAGTTCAGCCCCCGTCAGAAAAGTTGTCTTCGGGTGCAACTGCAACAGCGGCGAAAGTTTCTCCGGTGGACAAGACGGAGAAATCGGACAAAGCGAAGTCGAAGCACAGTCCACACAAGGACAAGAGGAAGGAGAGAAGCGGTGAGGAGCGCAAAGACAAAAGGGACAAGACAGTTCCAAAGGAGAAAGATCGAATAAAGGAAAAGCCAAAAAGACCTGGAAGTCCATTAAAAGAGGAACCTTCCAAGAGACCAACACCTGCAAGTTTGCCATCGACAGCGACAACAACAACAACAGGTACAATTACAACAACAGCAACGACAACGACTCCTGGATCACCGTCCAAGAAGACCGCCAATCAGGAGTCACCAAAGTCCAAAGAACGCGATCACAAGAAGATCCACGGTGATCGCGACAAGCCTAAGGACGCTTTCAAAGTTCCGATCGAGGACCGGAAGTTCGATCGCAAGAAGAAGAAGCATAAGGACGAGCGTAGCAAGGATCGCTCCAAGGATCAAGAAAAATCGAAGGAAACCTCTAAGAAAACGGAGAAAAAGCTTTCCAAACCGGATAAACCTGAGAAGACCTTCGTTCCCCCGGCCAAAGAAGATCGCAAATCGCCCAAGCATCATCAAAAAGATCGCAGCGATAAGATTCGGGGCGAAAAAACTACCGAAGATTCTAAGCATCCCAAAGAAGCGCGAAGTGGTGATCGTGACAAGCAACGCCACAAACACAAGCGTAAAGACCGGAAGGACCGGTCCGAAGAATCGTCCTTGGAAAAGGACACGAAAAAATCGACGAGCGAGAAAAAGCCTTTCGGAGCATCATCCCCAAGCAACAACCTCGCAGCTGAGAGAGACAGCGATTCGGCGCACTCGCTCGACGAGGAGATTGCACCGAAGAGCTTCACCAAGAACGATGCCCCGGACCATGTCGAAGTGAAAACATCACCATCTAGGGTCACATTGGAACCAAAAGTCGAGGAGGAGCGGACCAAACGTGATGCCAGGAACGCTAAAATCAGCCGGGCCGAGGAACGCGACTCCCGGAAGCGAAAACGAAAGCTCGCGGAGGTCGCTGGTCAGGACGAGCAACATTCGTTGAAACGTTCCAAGGAACGATCCGCTTCACCTTCCGTCGAGCCCGTTTCATCCAGCCAATCACCCATCTCCAGTGATCTCGACTCCAGATTCAATTATAAGGAAAATCCCGTGCAACCCCCAGCACCACCAGCGCCGCAAACACCGATAGCGAACGAGACCACCGCGCAACCGGAAACCGAACAGGTTGCGCCTGACTCGACCAACAATGCCCTCGTCGAGCCTGACAACGATCCTGGACGCTCCGTCTTCTCCGACGATTACGTCACCCAACTCAAAGAGTTGCAACAGAAGATCATGACCCTCCAGGATAATCAGGAACTCCAGAGGGTCGTTCAAGTCATCGCGGAGACTGGCCAGTACGAAATAACCAAGAAAACTTTCGACTTTGATCTGTGCGCGCTCGATCGTAGAACAGTATTGCGACTGCAACAGTTCTTCTCTACGTCGTGACTGGTTTAACGCGCGATTTAACCGATCGGAGCTTTAATATTTATAAACGTGCGGGATTTACGGGGTATCACGGGATAAACGCCAACGCGAAATATGTCCGCGGGGTTGCCTTGCAGGAAAAAAATACTCGAAACGAAAAGTAAAGTACTCTTTTACTCAAGGGTTATTGTGATCCCAACCACTTTTCAGTTGTGGATCATTTTTAAGGTTATTTCACGGTTATCGCGGGTTTTTTAATGGAGACTGAGATTTTCCGGTACGGTTTGGTTTTTAGAACAACCGAATGAGCAAGGTTAATTTTAAACGTTTTTTTGGTCATAGTTCGATTTTCGAAAATGAACTTCGGAGAAATAAATTCTTGGACGATAGTTACTTATTTTGTTACCGGAAATAGAACCGTGGAATATAAAATAACAGTTGCCGAAGGAAATACAAAGTTGACCATAAAATAACCTTGAAAATTGCAAGCAGGTGCAAAATAAGCGTCATAATCATTTTTGTTGATTCGTACTATAAAACTTGTGTTTACAACTTTTTTTCTCTGAAAGGCATCCCTTTCGGGAAATTTAGTTGAGTTAACAGAAATGGTATGGCTCACCCTGTATACAGGGTGATCTATACGGAGCCACTGAACCACCTCTCGCTTGGTACGCACAGTAACTATGAATATTTCAGATACAATTTGATCGTTCACATATCCAACGGAAAGACACATTTTTCTCGTCGACACCCGCGAATTTGTTTTTAGTGAGTACAAAACGGATTTACAAAATCCGTCCAAAGTTGCAGTTAACGTCAAAGCCGAAATTTCAGCTTTTTCTTGCCTCGCAAAAATTAATTATTACTTGTAAAATTTATTTTTTTTGCGTTGCGTACGTTTCGAGATGGAAAATCATAATAGTTTCTGCCGAACACCCTGCGCGTGTGTATATATATAAATCTATATATATATATACACACACAAAAGCATATGGCTCTATAAAAGAGAAGTAAAAGTCGTTCTTTCGCATTTCCGGCAACGGTCCATCGATTTCCGAGAATTCTATAGGAAGTTGTACCTAATGCATTTTCGGACATCCCAAAAGAGAAATACAAAACCGAATATGTCCGATATTCCAAAAAACGAGCTTTGAGCTTTTTGGCAATGGCCAAAGTTGGCCGGAAATTAGAAAGATATGTTTTTGTCCCCGTTAATGTGTCGTGTATGAAATTTTGAATGTGTACACACACGCGCGCGCACACACCCACACACACGTCGAACCCCATACAATGGAACACTTTCCTACTTTCGTATTTCCGGCAGAATATTCCGAATTTCCGGAACACCGTATAACGGTAATTATTGCATTTTTTCGAGATACAAAAAGTACAAAAACGAAACGTCCGAAATTTCAAGAGAGGCTTAGGATTTTTCGAAACTCGTGAAATTGACCCGGAAATGCAGAAGGTCAAAATGATTTCCGCTTTAACTGATCGTGCATGAATATATCGACACACGTACGCGCGCGTATATGTTCCGTACAATTATAGTGAAACACGATCGTTCTTTCGAATGCCCGTCAAAATTTGATTTTTTCAAAATTCGAAGATTGCCCAAAAGTCGTATAAATACTTCACAATTTAAAAAGGAAGGCAATCATTGAAACAAACACCATCAATTTTGCCGTTCTATTTGAATTTAAAAAAAGAACTTTTTAGGTTTTCATAATTGCAGTAAATGCCGAAAAACAATAAAATACCAAAAAAAAAACGTGGATTCAAAAATAGAGTAAAACCCCTGCTAAATCCAAATTTTGACGGTAATGTAAAAAAAAAAGATCTCGTTCCAATTTCATTGGACGTGACTGTTATATATATATTGAGAGATTAGAAATGTGTAAGTTAATATAACTCGAAAGCATCACATAGTATTATAGTCCAGTCTCCGAAATAATAGTATCTCTACCACTTTTTCTCGTTTCCGTGGTCATTTGGAATGGCGCGACACCGCGTACTAGAGACCGCGACAGTAATCGGTGATTGTACAATAGTGAAGGAGAGCGGACTGTAATACTGAATAAAAAGCTGATAAACAAAAGGTTAAATAAATAATTGTTTGTATTTAAGCAAAACTGTTCGTATATGAAAAAAATATTCGACAAAAACCTGCAACTAGTTGATGATCTTTCCCAAATTTCCTTGCGATCATTTATCGTCGAACTAAAGAAATTGTGAGCCATTCAAAGACGTATGTTTTCTTGTTCATTTATAAAAACGTGACGCAAATGTTGATTCGAGCTCCGATCTGAAACAGAGCGGTTCCGGGATGTTTATTTGCTCGATTTTTATGTACAAGTACGAGATTGCGCGTTCACTGATCGAATCGTTGACTGCACAGGGCTGCTCCCTCCTCTTCGTAATCATTTCGCGTGACCAGCAAGCTCCGAAATCCCGGATCGCTTGACAGCAACTTTCCGCCTTCCCAGGCATACGTATCGGGACTGTAAAAATTCGTGCGGTTCATTAGAAATCGCGAACTTGGAGAAGCGTTCACCACTTCCAATATTTCATCAGGAGTCGTGAATTCCACTTTTGGGGTGGTGGAATTCACTTGGGACTTCACGTGGGTACTCACTTGGGAACAGCGGTAACGTTGACGGTAAATTCCGCGGGTGCCAAACTCCGCACGTCCTTGAAGACCCGATCCCGGAACCCGCGGAATTTGGTGTTTCCGCCTGTCAGCAAGATATTCGAGAGTAAATGAGGCCAGACCTCAGGCTCGCAGGCTTTGAGTGAATCCACGATCGCTTCGGGGATACCCATTTGTCTTATGCCAACGTCAGACGGATGGAAGAGGATTTCCGGTACCGCAAAGCGTTCGTTGTTCAATCTTAGTGTCTGATGTTCACTGCTAGCCTCCGGATCCTTCAAGTAGCCTCTCTTCAGTGTCGTGTAATCTGGCAGAACGTAGTCCTTCACGATGGGGTTGTCCTTGGCTCTGGCACGTTGCATGTCCTTGGCGAAGTCCTACCGGGTTATCCCAGATCAAATACAAGCGTTTCGTTCATCACTGAATATTTTTAATTATCGCCATCAAAATGGAAGAGAAAGACTGGGAGTATTTTTCCTTGCATTTATCTTGTATTTTCCTCCTTTGTATTATATTTACTTCGAGCTTCCTCTTGGAGTCTCGTCTCGTCTCGTTGGAAAGTTTCGTCTTTCAACAAATGTAACCTTACCTGGGAGACGAAACAGGCATCTTCTTTGACCTGGTTGATCACGTAGGTCTCGTCCATCACGTGCAGTTGCCTGTAGGATATGATCTCCTTCAAGTGATTAGTAAGGAGCTTGCCACCAGCGTCTATCCGCCTGATTCCCTCCTTCACTTTTGCTCCATTAATATAAGGAACAATATGAGTGAAGCTGTAGCCACTGTCGACCACCAAACAAGCTTTGGTCGATGTGTTTTTGGCCCTGTAATTGTAGCAGGACAAACTAGCCGCGTTCATTTGCAAAAGGCTACGGCACTCATACTCCTCAAAGAATATTTCCGTCGTCGCTTCTTGAATAGCTGAAAAATTGAAGAGCGGCTCGCTGATGACTACTGTTGCGTCGTTCAAGCTAGCGTCGCAACATTCCTTTGATGTTACGTAGTCCCACACGCTTTTTTGAACATCCCAATTGACAAGGTAGCCCTTCTGGAAGGCAAGCATGTAGAAGAGACCGGACGCGTCGCGACATTCCTCTATCTGGTTGCCGATGAACGGCCTGCGCCGCTCGCTTTTCGCTTTTGTTATACAATTTAGAACCACCCTGAAATTTGGATATTCTCCTTTTGATCTCAATGTTTTTATCTTGGGAATAGATGGCAATGTTTGAGGCTTGTAAAATCTGTATTATGTTTTTCATGAATTTTTACCAGATATCTGAAAACTTTCTAAAACATTTTCTGACACGTAAAAATAAAAATAAAAGATTTCTCAAATTTGGAATTTAAAAAAAAATTGATGAATATATAAATCCATTTTGTTTCATATTGAAAAAGCCTGTACAGTGAGTTTTATTTTTTTTAATATAAAAAATTAACGAAAATTTCCTGAAGCAAACCCAAACCAGATCACTCAAACTTTTTGTTACGAATTCGTTAGAATTTTGGAAGGTATTGTTCATACAATGAAAAAATGTATTTTCATACTCAGAATAACACTAATAACAGACGTTGTTTATTATTATCATTCAGTATCAATTAAATAATTTTCAAAATTTCTGAATGTTATGAATAGTTTAATTTTGAATGTTATTAATATTAATGGTTCAGCTTTCGTTGTCGAAAAGCATCAATTTTATGATTGCCAGTTACGGTCTGCTTGAGTTAAGATGTTCGTGTTTTAGGTTAGGTATTCCGCGACAAATTTCTGAATGGAATGGGCAATAAAATGATTTGATGATTCACAATCTCTGATTGAAAGTAAATTGTGACAGAAGTGCTATTTGAATGATTAATCGAGACAAACGCGAATAGGTACGAACATGCACAGGGGACAAATCAATAAAAAGTTCTCTGACTCTCTTGCCAAAAAAGTTTTGCAAGAGTTTCCATCAGGAGAAAATTACCGGTACAAGAGGCTTACTTGGGCTCGCTTGTAGAAAATCCCACCTTTGCCGTATGAGCTCCGTTATCAATTATAAAAACAAGTTCTTTCATTGCGCACAAAAAGACTATCAATTGCTAAAGTGTCAAAGATTTGCGTATGTTTGTCGGCATTCGAAGCTGGACCAGGCGCGAAAACGTCAAAATATTCCGGGCACGATTATGGCCGGCGCATGAGCATCAGGTAGGCGATTTAGCGAATGGGAAAGCGCGTAAGAATGTCGGCACTGATTGGTTATCTGATTGGTTAGTGAGTTACTAAAAGTTACCAAAATGTAACTTTTGGTAATTATTTAACGGTGGCAAAATTTACCGTTTTTTCCGGCGACATTTTTGGTCAGTTAAATTCTCGCAGCTACATTTTATTAATTTATTATTTAGTTTGTAACTGAGTTTTCTTTTAGTAAGTACTACCATTTCGTACTTGCGTATTTTATTAAGCTATGAATTGAATGTTAAATTATTAATCCGTATCTTTTGGTCCCTCACACGGCTATCCATCTCGGCCCTGCTCTGAAGTCAAGTGACTAAAAATGTCTGGACAAATGACCGATCCCACTGGATATTGATTCTAGGGACTTTATCCACCTTACATCATCCCCAAAAGTATCAGAACGATTTAGTTACCGTCTCCGGACAATCCGTCATGTTCTTAACATTTTTGTTTCCTTTTCCTCTCTCTTTCTTTCTCCTCTTACGTTACCGTCTCTGTTGTCACTCGAGGCCGGCGGTGGCTCTGCGAACGCTCACAAATGCTGTACGAGTACGACAGAGAGGAAGAGAATACAAGGACATAACGTTGTGCGGAGAGCGACTGAGCGCGAAAGACTGGAGCGAGAAAGGGACAGTGCGCGGGCGCGCGAGCGACACGTCGCAGAGGGTGCAAGCGAGAACGAGTGAGACAGAGATACATCGAAGAAATGAGATACAGTGCGGAGGCGGATCGCTCGTCGTCAAAATAGCGATACAGGGGCATGAAAAGTCGTTGAAAAAATTCCAAAAAATTCACTCGCTCGTGCTATGTTGCGTTCTTTGCGAATTCTCGCGTTTTACACGTGACACGTGAGAGCGAACAGGAAAAAAAGAAGAAAACGGGGAAAAAGAAAACTCAAATAAACAGAAACAACGAGCTGAAAAGATGCGTCGCTCGAATTTGACAAAGAAAAATTTCTTCGTTCGCGCTGGAACGAGATTTGTTGTCACTGCCAAATAAGTACTCCTCTCGACGACGACGGCGGCGATAAAGGCGTGTAACCCGAAAGTTTCCGACAATGGCCTCGTCGACCAAAAGATCCTGGAAACTTCGTGAGTAGAAAAAAGGAACAAGAACACGCCGATATTCTTAACCCCTTTTCCACTAACTCGAGATTTTCGTCTCCCAGGATCATTAACGTCAACGATATTTCTTCCTTTTATGTCACGCAAGAAACTCGTTATACACACACATACACACACACGCGCGCACATCTCACTTTTTATTCAATTTAACCTGTCTTATTTCTTTTCTTCAAATTGTACAAGAAACAAGATATCCTCGTGTAAGAAAAAAAATTCGCGTCCTTTCGGAATTACATGTTTCCATGAAAGATTTTTTGCCATACTCCAACAACCTTTGAGCAGTTTCCGGCAAATAAAAAATTACGAAACTTCCGTACGTTTTCGCAACAACAACACGGCAAAGACCGACACAATAACAACAATAATATCAGTAATGCATAAATCTTTGGGAAACGATAAAAAAATACTAACTAAATAATAATTAATGTGCGAATTAATTACAAATAATTAAACGATTAATACTTAGATAACACAGCACTGAGTAAATAAGTACTCATAGTAATAATAACAATAACACTATAATTCTAATTCAATAAGAATATCAATATAATAGTACTGATGTTGGTAATAATAATCCAGGATTCCATTGACATATCCAAATAAATACACTTCCACATTGTTCATTCGTAGAATGTCTCAAACCTACATACCCTAAGTAAGATGCATGAAAATAGTAAAAATATATTGTATACTAGAATCCCTGTCAATTCCTGGTTTTTGTTTCAGAGGATTTTGTAGCCCATACGTCGAACGTGAACTGTCTCGCGCTAGGCCATAAAACGGGTCGAGTTTTGGTTACCGGAGGTGATGACAAAAAGGTTAACCTATGGGCGGTCGGGAAGCAAAATTGTTTCATGGTGAGTTGGATTAGAAGATTCGTATTACTATACATTAGTATCGTTATTATCACTCATAATAATAAAGAATAAGACAAAATATTACATAAAATTGCCATGTCCTCAGACTATATAAATTCCTTAATCCTTTTCCCTTTAACACCTGACTACACTTGCTATCACTTTCTTGCGCATACTGAATTTTCAACGCTCATCAAAATTCAATCTTGCTCCCCAGGAACCTTAGACCGCGATTCTTTTTTCTCTCTGCTCCTTTGCTCTAGCCGTTACGTGTTTTATTACACTCATGTGGGGCATGTTTTTCTATCATCTTTAGGCTCCTTGGCTTCCAATAAAACATTTAACCATCACGGAAAAAAAAATTATTAGTATCTGTTGCAATGAATAATACTATATTCACAATATGGATAATAGATAATCGATATTGATTGATACTAATAAATATGAATAATACTTATTATGATTGATAAGAAATATTATAATAAATATTGAAATAAGTTATTGAGATAAATAATAAATAAATTGGAGAATGACCATCAATTTTTGTATTCATGACCACGAAGAGCCTGAGCGGACACACGACGCCAGTGGAGTGTGTGCGATTCAGCCAGTCGGAAGATTTGGTATGTGCCGGCTCACAAATGGGTGCCCTGAAAATATGGGACTTGGAGCACGCTCGGCTGACAAGAACTCTCACCGGACACAAGGCAGAAATCCGTTGCATGGACTTCCACCCATACGGCCAGTTCTTGACGTCAGGGAGCCTCGACACGTCGATCAAACTCTGGGACATACGAAAGAAAGGCTGTATCTTTACGTACAAGGGACACGATCGAAGCGTCAACAGTTTGAAGTTCAGTCCAGATGGTTATTGGATCGCAAGTGCCGGAGACGAGGGCATGGTCAAGCTGTGGGACTTGAAGACCGGAAGACAATTGAGCGAGTTTTCAGAACATCGGGGACCAGCGACAACTGTCAAATTTCATCCGTACGAGTTCTTACTAGCGACCGGAAGCTCCGATAGGACTGTACACTTTTGGGAGCTGGAGACGTTCCGGCTTGTTTCTTCCACAGAGCCGAATCAGTCAGCGGGAATCAGGTTTTTGTTTTTCATTGATCGCTATCGGTGCTGGATAAAATTTTATGACAAGCCCTTTGGTTTGATTTGAGATAGAAAACAAGACTCTACATTTATAAACTTTTCTCAGTGTACTGTGAGAGAATTTTGAGATAATACTAGGGGATGATGTAAAAATCATGTTTTTCTTTTTTCTAATTTTTAGATGCCTAACCTTCAGCCAAGGTGGTGAATGCCTGTTCGCCGGAAGTCAGGACGTCCTCAGAGTTTACGGCTGGGAACCGTCTCGAGCCCTCGACACGGTACCTACCGGCTGGGGCAAAGTCCAAGATATAGTACAAGACATAGTACAAAATCAGCTGGTAACTCATCAACGACCAAAAAATCTTTTTGTCGAAATTCTTACTAATTCACCGTTACGTTCATTGAACGTTGTCGATAACTTGGAATATAGCAAACATTCGATAAGATTGATGACTGAAATGATCATTTTCTCTCGTGGTCAGATCGGGGCAAGTTTTCATGCCAGTAACGTCGTTCTATACGTTTGCGACTTGAAAAAAATTGCTCCCTTCGGTGGCGTTTCGTCGTCCGGAACGTCCTTCAATCATGGCAACTCGTTGCGAAAGAGTTTTTCCAAGGAGAGACCACCCGGCCTAAAAAAGCACACGTGGGTTACCGCCACTTTTTTCATCCGTTTTACCGACAAAAAACGACGATGTCGGTCCGAGTCCGTTTAAACTTCGATAAACGACGGAAACCAAATTTTTTTCGTTCCGTAGAATGCACGTAAAAACGATCGAGGAGGCGGACAAATCCGGCACCGATCCCGAGGATGAGGCCACGTTCGTAGAGATTCCCAACGTGACGGAATACACGAACATTTTTCAACCGAACAGATCGCGTAAGCTGACGAGAAAACAAATCAATAAAAATGAGAAAACTGCATCAATTATAGAACTGAATCTCACGAATATTGGCTTACACGCTTCGTATTTCGATTCACAATTTTTCACGTGTTCTTAATCCGTAACCGCTGCAATTTTCATACTAACAATTTTTTTTCTAACTCAATTATTATTATTATTATTTAATCGTAGGTTTAAGTGTACGGGGTGTCTCTTTCGAAGTTTCTGAAGTTACGAATAAGCAGTGCTGGATCAAGCTAGCGTGGGCCCTGTAGCAAAATTCATCTCGTGGCCCTTAGTTCCATTTAGAATCTCAAAATACAAATTCAGAAATTCGGAGCTTTTCCCTAAAATATTTTGAACGGGACACCGCGTACATGTAAATATACACCGTGTGGATGATTGATAAATTTCGTGAATGAGCATGCCAAGCACGATGTGTTGTTGCAGTGTCTCGCACGCCACCCCCCGAAATCGCGGTTTTTCCAGAGCCCCTCGATATAGGTGAGTTTTGGGCACTATACATAGATGGATGTGTATACATGTGTGCGTACATACTATAGTGGCTCTCGTATCGAGCGGCGTACCACTTCGTCGCGCCAGGAATTTCTTATATCGAGATCCGATAAAAAATCGGAAAAAAGAATGTAATATTTTTTGAGAACGTATTTCGGAAAACAATTGTGGTCGGCTTGGAAGATTGGTCAAATGAAAAGTGATATTAAAATTAAAGTGACAAAAAATTATGTCGAAATGAAAAATATTGCTTTTTATTAAGAAACGTGAAATTGACCTTCAAGTAATCTTGCAAATTGTGGTAATATGCAGACTTCACCATATCATAATTTTTGTTAAAACTTTGACAGCACTGCTCGAACGAATTTTTACTGAAATGCATTCCTGGCATTACGAGGTGCCAACGTAAACGGCACACCCTATATATGTACATACATTTTATTTTTTTGTACATAGTTATTTGCATCCATTCGCACTTTTTGTTTCGTGTTTACGTGTGTTGCAATTTTCGGAGCACGCTGATCGCACATAAGACGGTGCACCGCAGCGAGGAGCCAAACAATGGATTGAATAAATTGTAATCGATTTTCCGAGTTTTCGTTAATCTATGAAATAATTAAGAAAAATTGGAGAAAGTCTTTCTTCCAATTTTTCCAAATATGTGTGAAAGAATATAGGAAGATAATTTCAATTACTTTAAAACTTAGGTAAGGTTACCACAGAGATTTTTTTCTAAAATTAAGCATTAGGTTTAACTTGAATCATCAGTTTTTGTTTTAAAGAAAAAAATGATTACGTTTCAGACCCAGCGCAGCCACAAATAATCCAAAATCTTTCGGAATCGATGACCAGTTTGAACACTGGAGAGGATTCGGAATATGCGGACGCGGGTGGCAAGCCGGCGGCGCAGGTCTCGCTCGTACCGACACTTTCGTTGACGAAACCCGTGCCAGTTCGCGTGCATCCGATAAAATCGTCGCCGCCGGTTCAACGGAACGCGATCACATCGACGAGTCAAATACGCGCGAATTTACAAGCGAACAGTGCCCTTGGACGCAACATGAGAAATCTCGCCCAAATACCGCCACTCAGACAGAGCATAACGCCACTTCCAGGCAAGAAGAATAGCGCTTCCGGTAACAATCTGCAACCGCCCGCGGGACCGCAGAGATCGAATTCCACCCTTACCCCGAGAGTCGCACCGATGGCTTCCGTCTCGCCGGTTATCGACGATGGAAAATTGAAGAGTCGGGCGCCGAGTCCAGACTCGCCGAAAATCTTCCTCAAACGTCAGAGCAGCTGTCGCGAAGGCGAGAAGGAGTACGAGAGCGATTTTCCCGTCCAGTGAGTGGCAAGCGCGTGATCCTCCCAAAATTCTTACTCGAAAATACCTCGCGATTCTATTTCAGGGTTTAGAAAAGTTATTTTTAAAAGTATTTTTTAGATAAGCTTATGTTTCAAAGTAAAACAAGTGAAACTGTTTTTACATATGTTTTAGACAGACGTTTTTCTAAAAATGGTTTTCAAAAAACCTTTTTTCTGTAAATATTTTTTAGAAAATAGTTTTTGAAGGAACAATCGGTTTTTGTTCGGAAAGGCGGAATCGGTCGAGGCGGAACTAATCGATTTTCGTTCTTTCAGAATCAACAACATAAGGCACAGTCCGTCGGATCCACAGCTAAACCGACCCAATATCAGTCAAACGAGGACGTCGAACGTGTACAGAAATTTCGTAGGGAATACGCCCCTCTCCGCGAGAAACGCCTCGACCGCAAAAAAACCGACGAAAGCTCAGGTCGTGCCCCATCAGAAGGTGGAGACGCGAGTGCCACAGGTGAGGCCGGTGGTCGAGGACACGGACAAATCGGAATTGGTCCCGATGAGCGCGGACAAGCCGTGCGGGCTCGACGCCGACAGCTTTTTACCCGTAAGTCGTAAAGGCAGTTTTCAGCTATACCCATCTAGATTCTAGATGACGAAACGTGCCACGTCCTCATACATTTAAACATTTTTTAATTTTTTTAAATCATTATCAACTATCTTTGACAATTGTATTATTTTCTCCATGGAAAGTTACCGAGCTTTGACGTCACAATGTTACATTACTATGGAAGCCGTAAAACTTCGTCAAAAACGACGTCGACAAAGTTACAAATTTCTGTTCAACTGGAATTGTTTCCAGCGACGAACGATTTTGTTTTATTTTTATTTTTGCAATAACTTACCTGTTAATTTTTTATGAAACTTGGCACGTTTCGCATCCACGAGAATGAAGTTGAATGAAAATGAGCGAACGAAAGGAGTCCAACCGTTTTTATTGCAGAACAAGTACGGCCAGACTTCCGGTTACACGCAGATGGGAGTCTTCGGCGAAATGTCGGAGGCTGAAGTGATCAGCAGCATGATGAGAGGACACGAATCCATGATGGCTGTTCTGACTAGTCGGCAACGATCTCTACAAATCATTTATTCGCTCTGGCACAACAAGGACCTTAAGGTAACTCTCGATCCTTCGATGAACTCAGTAGCACTCGAGTTTCTGGTTCTAAAAATTGCTTCTTTCGCACATCGACAAAAACTTGAACAGAGTCGATTGATTCAATTCATTAAAACGAATTACTCAGTTGAAATGAAAGATCATGAGAAACGTTTCCGGATATTGAAGAATTTTCGTTTTTGCTTTTCTGTGTTTAGTCCGCCATTGATTCAGCGGTCGCCATGAACGATCTTTCCGTCATCGTCGATCTTCTCGGGGTCCTGACTCTCAAACCGTAAGTCCCATTGACTTTCGATTTCAAATATTCGGATCTCGACGCGTGCGATCTACGATTATAGTTTTCGCAATTGTTCTCAACCGTTTTTCCGATCGCAAGGGTTTGAGTATCAAAATATGCATTTTCAGAGTTGCTGGGTAAAGTATTTGTTCAATTTTTAATTGGTCCAATGAACATATTTATTTTGGAATTTCTTCTGACCTTAGTCTTTTGTAAAAGAACATTTTTTTTTCTTACAAAAAAATAAATTACGATTATCCAGGAGTCTTCGGTCCCTCGGGCTATAATGACGAGTCGATTGTTAAATTTTCAATGAATTCGGGTCATTCGTTGTTGAGAAAGATTGAAGACTATCCACGGATTTCTTTAGCCGCGCAATAGTGGTGTTTCGCCTTCCGCTGATGCTATAACGAAACCATTTAGCACTTCGTTTTTTCATTATTTTCAGAACGATGTGGAATTTGGACCTCTGTAATTCCCTACTAACGCCCATCGGCGAACTGCTCCAAAGTAAATACGAAATGTGAGTACAAACTTGGTTCCATAGACAACCTAGCATAAGAGTAGTTTTTTTGTAAAAAACGAAGTTATGAAAAAGACGAAATCGACAACGGATAAAACATGAAAAAACAAAAAATAATGTTTAAAGAAACATTTTACTTTTCTCACCGGTGAATGCTTGTGATAAAAATAAGGGACAAATATCTTTCATCTCTGCATTCCTTCTTCGTGGACGAGAAGCGCGGCAGAAGTTACGAGACCGCGAACAACCATGGAAGATTCTAAAAGTTTTTGCGGTCGTTGCTCGTCGTCGTGAGTCACGAAGTTTTTGTTACTTTTTTTATTTGTCACACCGCGTTCCAACGGACCCTTCAGTTTTATCTCTTCGGCGATTTTTAACATCCTGAAGTCAGTCTTTCCGATAGTTAAGCGACAACAGGAAAAAAAAAACATTTAAAAAACACATTGAAATTCTCTTCGAGTCTGCTTTAACATTGATACGATGAAATTATCTCAATAGGAATCCATTCGGCAAAAATGTTTCAAACTAAAGTTTCACTGCGTTAACAAACAAAGACGATCGATGTGTTTCATCTGGTGATAATTTTCAAGGTCATTTCAAGGTCACTTTTACTTTTTTACGAGATAGCTACGTTTCTTATTTTAGAATAATATTTTGCGTATCGAGCATTTGTTCGAATCGCGCTCCTCTTTGGTCCCGCGTCTCCTTGGATTTTCATTGGGTTGTTGATAAAAAAAAAGTTTATTTTTTTTTTATCAGGAACGAGTCTTGTGCGAGTTCATGCTATTTTTGAAAGAATTCGATTATCTACACGGGTGTACTCCCCACCCCTTCTTCACGCCGGATCACAGCCCCGTTTGGGGACGAGCACGAAGGGTCGCCGCAAATTAGCCAAAACAATGAGCGCGGACAGTGTGGCAGATGCAAATTGCGAGAACATCAAACCTTTTATGATTTTCGTTTTACTTTTTTGCATCCCTCAAATTTCCCACTGGCGTTCATTGTTCGCGTATGGATTGTGAAATTTGAAGAGGCGCGCGCATCACCTCTTCACTTTCGCATATGTCAATCGAGTCCAAACGCTCGAGCGTGACGACCCTTTCCCTTCGGTCGAAAGAACGCGTGCGCCTCTTCGCGATCATTTTATCGAGCTTTGTCCCGACGAACACGATCACTCCGGACACCAACGGGACGTTCTCATCGTTGTTATCTTCCGATAAAAGCGATTTTCTGAAAATTTCGAAATACGTCAATGTCCAGACATTAACGATAAAATTTTTGTTTCGAGGGTTAAACTTTCGTCTGACGATTGATCGCTGTTTGACGTGAACAATGACAATCCCCAAACGACTCGGACCGGAAATTCGTAATTAGAGAATCTTTCGTGCAGGCTCGGTTTCCTGCTTGCGCACATACCGTAAAAATGCATTAATTGTTCTCCGCTCTGCAGCTGTTCACTTCAATTTTCGATTAATTTACTTTCCCGCTAATTTATTCTCGCGCAACCCCCCGTTTTATTGCTATTTGTCATTTTAATTTTATATACAATTATCATCAACAATCATGCTACAATTGCAATGAGAATGATATAAAACACAAATATTACTAATAATTAATTATTATCGAGACATTATTAAAATCATTTAATGAGGATATTGAATATAAAGTGTAAATAAAATTAATAATCAATTATATCTCAGAACGAAATATAATAACAATTTATTATGGACAAATGTTGAAACATTTTCGCTTTATTAATATTATCGTTTTGTTATAATTGTTTTCGTTTGAAAGTAACGACAAAAGAGAAGCATGTTAAAAAAAAATTCGCAGTTAATCTTCCGAAGAACTATACCTGAAATTGAAAAATGTTTTTACTCAATAATTCTTTTACGAAAAAAAAAATTCGGAGCAAGGTTTTTTTTCGAATGGCATAAGATGTTTGCCGAAGTGGAGTTAATTTGTGATAATAAGTTTTGAATAGTTCAGCCATGCATTTCGACCCCCGTGAAAAATCGGCCTGTAAACATTCGAACGAGAAACGCTTCGATGTCTATATCCGTGAGCATATATAAGTCGAAGTTTGCATAACTGCCGGTCGCTTTCACGGCTCGTTCGTCACAGATTCGAAGCGTGCTACTCGGAAACGTGAGAAAAAAAGGCCCCAATGAATTTTGAAGCCTATTTATGAAACCCTCCCTCTCCCTTCGCGAAATCATTGCACGTGCTCTTAAATTATCCTTGACACATGACGACCGCCCTGTCGGTGATATCTTACTTTTCTTTCGAATTCGTAAAGGCAAATTTGAGAAAAAAAGAATAGTTATTCATTTATTTGAAAAAAAATTACGAGAACTTCTGTTTTCGTAATATTTTGAAAAAACTGTAATTTCCTAAACCATAATTTTGTTAAAAACATACATCATGAAAATATGTCATTATCCTACAATTACAATTTCGTAAACGTAATTGTAAAAAATCGGAGATTTTGCGGAGAAAAAAACGTGAAATACAAGAATACCCCATTTTTCTAGAATTACTATTATGCGAAAATAGAAGAAAAAACAATACAATTTTCGGAAAAAGTAGGAAAACATTCTACAAAATGAATACGACAAAAATCGAAAGTTTTTCGAAAAAGATAAATTACAGAGGTATGCAGTTTTCCGAAAAATTACGGTTCTACGAAAATAATACGAAAAATGATTTTGCGAAAATCGTAAAACACAAGAGTACCCAATTTTCGAAAAATTACGACCTTCCGAAAATAACTTTTAAAAAAGTCGAAACGAAGCATTTCTCAAAAAACGTTGAGAAAAAGACTCTAGCGAAGCATTTCTCAAAAAACGTTGAAAAAAACATTGGCAAAGCATTTATAAAAAATCGGTACAAAAATACGGAAAGCAAATGATTTTTTTCCCGATATGGTCAGAAAGAGAAATCGAGTTCTCATCGAGTTGCTCGCGGCACGAGCGCTCAATACGGTGTCGGCGTGTAATCAGGCGTGAAACTTCGGTTTGGCCGAAAACCCTTTATCGCGATATAACGATTCTAATAAATAACGCGGGGATGGGAGGCTCGCCGCGATTCGCCACGCTCGCGCCACCTTTAAAGGGTTTTCGGCGATCTCCATCGGTGAATCGCCCGTGTCCAATCCAAATGGGAGCAATGAATTTTTGTTCGATACACGTGGAGCGAATTTACGGACTGCCTCGTTACCGCACGAATTCTCAACACTGAATTGTGCGACCCTTTTTTTTCCACCCGATATTCCCGCGATTTTTTTCCTGTCTTTATCGCTGACGGTAAAAAAAAAGAGGGATGAACGGAAATTCGAAAATGTTACGTATCCATCGTCCACTAAAAGAACTGGGTCATCGATCGTTAGTAACACCTCGATTTTCATTTTAGTTTTAACACTGGAGCAAAAAGGGTCGCGAGTGATTGAACCTCCAATCATTCTGAGAACGAGATCCTCGTTTATTCCTGACGGTTTCCTGTCACACCGAAATTATTTCTGTCGCCAGGTACGTCACCGTTGGAATTGCAGCTTTGCGGCTGATCCTTCGAAATTTCGCGCCAGTAATTAAATCCAACGTCGAGGCCCCGATACAGACGATCGGGGTGGACGTCTCGCGCGAGGAACGGTAAATTAATCCTACTTTTATTTCTATTCAGAAAATATCGACACGTTTTTTTTCGGAGTTCCATCAGAGAAGAAAGCCTCTTGATATGAGTCCTTCGAGGACTCTCCATGGTTTTTTGATATTTTCTCGTGCTAATAATCGTGCTAACATTAATAATAAAATAAGATTTAATTAATTATCAAAATAAAAAATAATCGATTTGAATAACAATAATAACTAATATTCAAATAACAATAACGAAGTTGTTAAATAGTTTTGATATAAAACGAAACAAAGATAATAAATACTATTATCAAAACGTTCATATTATCGAGCATATTGACATAAAATAATTCACTAAATATTAATTAAGAATCTTTAATTTGGTTCTTAATTCATAAATAATAAATAAGCTTCAATCGTGGAAAATATTATAATATACGAGATAATAATAATTAGACAATTATGAACAAGTTAATGAATAAAGACGAATAGTAAAATAATAACATTATGTATAACAACAGATGACAACAATGAGTAATGTAATAATGAAAAAAAAATGTGATATTTCTCCACAGATACCACAAGTGCTTTTCTTGTTACGACAAGCTCTCCTCGATGCGGCCACTAGTCCAGAAGAAACAGGCGATTCCGGGCAAACTGGGTGCCTCTTTCCGAGAGCTTGGGATTCTCATAGGGACCCTAGAGTGACCGCTCGTGTCGCGAAAACCGTTGATTCTTACCCATGAGAGAGGGGAAGAGGGCTTTATCGCGAGATGGACGTTCGAACTGTGTGTGTGTGTGTGTCGCGCCATTTTGCGAGCCGCCCGAGTGTCGGTCTCATCTTTTTCCCTTTGTATTTTCGTTTATTGAGAATCTTTCGCCCCGTGATCATTTTGTCCGGGAGCTCGCGAACGAGGAGCTGAAAAAAGAGAAAAATAATCAGCCGAACGTCGCTCTTTTTCGTTCAATGTTTGTTATCCGTTGTATTTATCGGAATCGGAGCGTCGAGAGAGGTAGAAAAAAAAACGGGAAAAGGAAGAAAACTCCCGCGAGGACGAAAATGCCATATCCCATTTTTTTTTCGACGCTTCGATCGGTGAAAAAAAAATGAAAAGAAATTTTAAGAGGGAGAAATTCCGCGATTTTGTCCGCCGCTCAAAGTTAACGATAAATAAGGGAGGGGGGGGGGAGAAAGAAGAAATTGCCGGGCACCAAGGGTCTCGAGGATGCCCAGGTCCAATTCTGTAAATTTGAGGCTCATATCAGGATATTATTACCGTTTTTTAAGGCTAGCCGAGAAAGAGCAGAAGTATTTTTCCATGAAGCATCGAGCCCTTCTCGTGTTTTGTAATAATAATGAATAACGATCGCACGTTGATGGGACTTGTTCGCGAACGCTTATTTTGGCCTAGACGGGATATCGATGATACATTCACTATTGAATGAGAGTGATAAAAAGCAAATAAAGTAACGCAAACGACGAATAACCGGAGTTTACAAGTTTTTGCATTTTTTCCGAAGTGACAGTTTTCACGAAAAATTCTTGGCCGTTTATGCATCCAGGGCGATTCTTCGGATGTCAAAACGTGCGTATCTGTCGTGGCTAGGTCGAGATACTCGTCAATTTTCCGTCAACTCGACCACAACATAATTATCCAACATCTTTCGATACGAAAGTTTCCCGCGATAAATTGATCTGTGATTTTTTTTGTTTTTCGTTTCAAAGATCCGGGAGACGCAAGTCCTTTCTCGAGTCGTCGAGGAACTCCGTCCATAAAAATGTATTTCGAAAAATTCGGGTGCTCAGCAAAACGTATTCCTTCTCCGAATTTCAAGTCTGAATTCCAATTTTATCCTTTTAACTAACTACTTCCTTTCTTTCTTGCTCTTTTTTGCTTTTAACATTAATTTTAAAACGAGGTAAATTTTCATTGCAATAATGCCGGGGAAAAAAAATTCTTCCACAATTTTTATCAAAATACTCTCTCCGAGGTTCCGACGGAATGGAAATTTTCGGTTGGGAATGTACATAAGGAGCCTCGTTATTGGCCTTTGCAAAAAACGGTTGTACACAAATGTAACAAATTACGTAATAATAAGAAACAATAAGGGGGGGGGGGGTGAGACGAAGAGGAAAATTAATCGATGTAAATATATACATACATATGGAGAAATGGAAAGCCTGGACGAATCGATACGATCGAGTGGAGTGTGTCGTAGAAAAATGCTGAAAATCATTTCCGTTGCTATTTAGCGAAATCATGAAAAATAAGATAAACGAATTACGGACATCGTCCTTTCCCGAAGTAATATTAAGAATTCGAAAATCTTTCGTACACGTTTTATTTGTATTTCTTACGAGCTTGTTGAATGATTATATGGAACTTGTTGACAATTTGTTTCGACGCTGATAAGTTTCTTTCTTTAAAAAAAAGATATTAATATATATTAATTTTTTAAAATGATTATAAGCGATTGTGAGTATGCGAGTGAAAAAAAAATAGAAGCCACGAAAAATACCTTTCGGTAGTTTTGTCCGTCTGTTTGCTTCCGCGCGGAGGGAACGTTTTTCGGGATGCAATTTTTTTTTCAGAAGTTGGTGCTTGCCGGAGATTTTTTTATTGGAATTTTTTAACAATATTTCGACGATGTAAATAAAAGGAGATTGGCTGGTGCAATTTTTTAACGGTTTTTTTTTCCATAAAAATGTGACCTTTAGGGATGACCTTCATTTTTTTTACACGTGAACCATTCGCATTACAACATCGGGAATTTACACAAAATTTATACATTTAAACATTTTTTCGTTTTCATTTAGGATGAAAAAAATGAGAAAATAAAAATAATGGAAGTGTCAGATATTTTTTGACGTGCCAAAAATTACGAAAATGAAGAGCTGCGGAACAAACAAGGATTTTCGAGCAAATAATTTCAATAAATTGTTATGAACAATTTAAAGGAAATCTGGAGAATAGATATCGCGATACGACGCCAATTTATTGAAAAAATCGAAAAAAAACGGTATTTCTGAAATGAGACAAGGCACAAAAAAAATTTGATGGATGGCCTCTCATCATGGTCGCCATCTCTCTTTTGCATTCTTATCGCGGATTAAATTCCATCGCCTCCTTGGAGATTACCCTGGGTTTATTGATACGATCGCTCGATAAAAAAAAACAAAGTGAAAAGAACGCAATGTGCGAGTATTAAACACGTAGGAACATTTCGAAGCTGACGAAAAATTAGAAATCTAGAATTTTCATTTGACAGCTTTAATCGAGCCCAATACTTACAAAAAAATGAAAATCCATTTTTGGGTTTATTTAAAATTCACGAAAGTGGGAGCTTCAAATACGATTATTCCGACACTGTCAAAATGTCCAATTTCCATTTGGCAGCTGTCATCAGACCTAAAATTCCTAAAAAATGAAAATCTGTTTTTGCTGGCTTTTTTACGTTTCACAAAATGTGTGAGTTTCGAATACGTACGGATATTTCAAAGTTGTAAAAAATCTCAAATTTCCATTTGACAGTTGTCATCACTAAAAAAAAATGATATTCTTTTTTGGGCTGAAGTTCCTGGAGATTTTTTGAGGGACTTTTTATCACCGTGAAAATGTCATTTAAGTTGCGGAAAAAGTTGAACTTGAACGGTACCCATAGTACCAAAATTTCCGTGCGTCCTCCATAATCCGTGAAATATCGAGGACGTAAAAAAACGAATCCGAAGTGCGCGTGGCGAGTGTTTGCCCCGGGATTTCGTATTCATAGGATTAAGTGCGTCGCTCCTCTCCGGGGGAAGGGTGACAACCCTTCGCGCTGCTCGCTTTTCACATCGAGCCGAGATAACGACGAAGGAAAAAAAAAACGCTTTGCCGACGGTTCAATCCCGACAGAACGAAGACTGATGGGCGTTTGCCCCACGAGTTTCGTACACTTGCATCGAATATTCGACGAAGAACTCTTTCTCCCTTGAATGAAGTGTCGATCAATCCCATCGAAGGTATCGATAACGAATCTCAAAAATTCCGTCAATGAAAAAACTCCAGACTCCATAATGACAAAGCTCAAAAAATCCTTACTCCTCAACGAAACACACAAAAATTCGCCAATAACGGAGCTTCATAAATCCGCAGTCATTCTAAACCCGATCAATATATTATTTTCCATATCTACAACTATTGATTAAATAAACTACTGATTGATGAAGATAAAAAAAATCGTAATAACAAAGCCTTTAAAATTCTCAATGAGGCACTCACTAGCCCCAACCATGGAGATCCGTAAGCCCGCCAATAATGGAAACACAAAAATTCCACAAATAGCGAAATTCCAAAATCCTCAATAACGATGCTTAAAAAATCTACCATCGACAAAATTCCAAAAACAATAATCAACGAAACTGAAAAAAAAACTCTAATACCAAACGTGTGGAAAAACCACAATTAAAAAACACTTCTAAAATCTCACCAATGACGAAACTCCAAATTTCCTAAAAAGCTTCAAAATTTCCAATGAAGAAACGCCATAAATCCTCAATTTCTCCAAATCCAGTTAGTACTTTTTTCTCCAGGCTTAGGGCAGTAAGTTTTCCAAAAAAATACCATAATCGACGAAGTTCGAAAAGTTCCCAGTGTCTCCAATACCCATCAGTGTTTTTTTTTTCTTCAGATCCGCAGCAGTTGTTTTACAAAATAGAAAGAATACGCCGAAAAAAAAGAGCCGCTTTGTTGATGGGAGGATTGCAGGTGAATTTCAGGTAACGACAATAAAACGAGAATGGGACGCACGGTTGGGTCATCCGGTCTCACTTTACGGAAAGACTACGTTATTCTCGAGCGATCATCATCCCCTGATGCGCTTATCCACTCCAAAATAGGAATCCATCCGGAGGGTGGATTTTCATGCCACTGTTGTGACGGTGATAAGTTAAGTCTGTTCTCGACGTCACCTCGAGCGACGAAAATGCTGTTTTCTCACAAAACGTGGTAACAATGCGCGCCGAAGACGAGCCTACCCCTTAAGGTAGGCCCAAAGGAGGAAGAGACTCATGATGACCCGCGTAAGCGGATTACTCCGAGCGAACGATACGTTCGGTAAACACGCGAATTGTACAAAGTACACAAACCGTGTCTAGGATCGATCTTACCTGTCCTTCGCACACAGTTCGGTACTTCGGATTCCTTTTTTTCTTACGCGCAACATCGAGTCGAATTTCGAGCACTCAGAACCAACATAGCAACGAAGATTCACGTATGGAATGTTAGGCCGTAAATTTATCGAATTCGGTGAGAAAATGCCAAGCAATCGAATTAATCGTTATCTCAGCCCTCAACCCGCAATCGTATTCGAGGCACTTTTATCCCGTAAACCTGGGTCGTTTTTGTCTCCGCGCTACCACACCCACAATTATTCATGAAAAAATCTGAAAAAATTCATAGTTTATTTTTGGACTAAGCTTTTCAAGGGGAAATAGTTGGTCTTTTATTTTTCTTATTTTTACTATGTATTTTCCAACAGATATTGAGCAACATGTGGAAAAACGTTCTTTTTTTTAATATAGCGTAGGTAAACATGGGAACATTTTTTTGAATAGTAGTTTTTTAAAAGGAAATGGTTGCTTTTTACAGAATAAAATATTATATTCATTTAGGAAATGATTATTTAATAAAATAAATTAGTAATTAATTATTATTTATTATTCTGAATTATTAAATTATAATTATTTAATTGTCATTGAATATATTATTGTATTATATATTTCCCAATTTGTACACGCTATTGCGCTTTTACATAACCTTTCATTTACATATACTTAAATAGTGTTAATACATTTTCGCCCTTATTACTATTACTTATTCTACTATACCTTTTCGACCTTAAAAACTATTACCTAATATAATTTACGAACCAAAATGTATCATTGAATATATATACCTCGAGAAATTTCGAAATGAAATTTTGGGCCAGGCAAAAACGATCCGCATTCACGGGTTGAGGGTTAGTAATCGTTTAACTTCTCAAATTAAGTTTCTCATGCTGTAGGTCAATAATCATTTGCTTAATCATAAAGCGACAATTTTCTTAATTTTACTTTCGGATTTGTAATTCATTTTTCTTATTCGCTGGGCGAAGTTTGCTCTTGAAATTGAAAACCCTTTTTTTTCAAAATTAATGTCTCGTTGTAAAATTGTCACCCAGGCCCGAGAGTACTATAATTGCTACTGACATTATTTCAAATTTGTTCGAGTGAAATTCAGACATTTTATCGACTTTTGAAAGTTAGGAGAAATTTGTGTTGGCAGTCGTCGTTAAAATTCTACCGGGATACGAATTTTCATAAAAGGTGAAACTTCGAAAAAAAATTTTGTTGCAAATATACTTCTCGATTGTTTTCGTCAGCCTCAGCCATTCCGGAAGTGTCACTGCGCTGTGTTTTCCCTTCGGTAAAAAAGAGTAAGAGTATCATGGGTGTAGCTGGTTTATCGATTATTCAGCGAACTTGCGAAACATCCCCAGGCTTGATCCCACCCCTGTGGCCTCTTCGAGGACGAAGAAACAGGGTGGTTTTGGACCCTCGGCTTTGCCATTGGCTGAAGGTTCAAACAACGGGCTGGATTGCAACAGCCCTTGGGTGGATGGTGGTCCAATGCCATTGGTTGATTTTACCAGGGATGCCATGACGTCAGAGGGTGTAGGGGCTTCAGGATTGGCCGAGGGTAAAAGCGAACCCTCCAGGGGATGCAAACGGGATTAAGGGTGCAAACGAGACACGTGTCAGGGAACTAGGGGGTTTGGAGGGTCGGTACTCTCACCCCGTGTCCTTTAATACACCACTCGACGTCTCACTTTTGTATACCAAAAAAAACGGACTCTGGAGGCGGTAACGTGATCGACGAAAAAAAAAAAAAAAAAAAAAACGAATTCAACAAAATCAGAAGGGAGAATCTCTTTGAAGGGCCTGGTACCCCCCGGGACTGAAAGGGGAAGGTTTTCAGTTACGGTACGATGAACCAGATTTTTTGCTTTCTTTCCGGTTCCATCGACGAATGCAACTGATAATTCCGGACTTGGGAATGGCGGGTTAAACGGAAATTGTCGAGGAGGGGCCAGGTGGTGCTTTTGCAGTGGATGATGTCGTTTCAAGGGTAAAACGAACGAGAACAAAATGGAGAATCGTGGGGTGGAATTGGAAGATGTATTTGTTCATTGTAAAAATGGACTCGCTGATTTAGGGGATGCCAACGATGGGCACTAGCGACCTATCCAATTATCGTTTATCAGCTTTTCGTGCTATTGTTGATAGATAAATCGCAACGGGTATGAGAAACGAAAAAAAAAATCAGCGATAAATAGAATCGAAGGTTTTTGAGATTCATGATTGTAGAATGAATTCGCGGTGTTGCCAAATTTCCCACAAAGTTGGAAGTCTATTCTAGGTTAGGAGGGGTTTGCTGTAAGAACGAAAAAAAAATCGTCGCTTGACGCAACAATAATTATTGAGGCGTTGAATAAGTTCCAGCTGTTTAAGCGTTAAAACAACAAAAACTTTATAAAAAAAGTTATTGAGTGATTAACCCCTAATAATTTGCAACGAAAAAATCACTATTTTTTTTTTAGATTTTCTTCTCAATAAACCAGTGCAGTAAAATTCCCCGCAAATACTCTTTTTTTATGCGTAATTTGACATGTTTAACACTACGACCGAAACAGTTTTTAATTATTCAGCGAAGTGATATTTAACCTAATTATTCGGCCAAAAACAGGATTTCCAAAATTTGTCTCAGGTAAAAAAGAATTAAAACCAAACAAAGGTAAACAATGGAAAATACTCATAACAAAGGAAATAATGTTTGCCGCTTAATTAACGCAAATAAATAGTAACTCAACGAATAATCAAGTGTAGCTAATAATATTGAAATAAATAATGAAATTTGATTTATAGTAATGAAATACCCAATGAGTTTTAAAACAGCGAGAATTTATTCGAGTCTTCCAAATTCCTGACGTGGTCGTTCTCGTGTCTTTTTTGCCACTCAATTAACTCAAATAAATAGTAATTAAACGAATAATCAAATGTAGCTAAGAATATTGAAATAAATCATGAAATTTGATCGATATTAATAAAATATACAATGAGTTTTAAAACAGCAAGAATTTATTCGAGTCTTCCAAATTTCTGACTTGGTCATTCTCGTGTCTGGTTTGATGGCACCCCAGCCGCATACTCATCCAAACCCAATTATGGGCCTGACTATTACCTTTCCGTGTCGGTCCTCAACGTCAGTATCGCGAAGAAGCTCGCTGAGAGTTACAGATGCAGCCATTTAAATCCTGGAAGCGTCAGATCCTTGACATGTTCCGCCAGGATGAGGATAATTCAAGGAGGTCACGCACGCGCCAGATGGATCGCCTGGCCGAAGTTTCGAAACGCTCCGAGATCATGCAGCTGGCAAACGAACACGATTGTGCTCATTGGACGTTGTCCTAAGTCTTTTCGCTGCCCCTTGAAGAAATGGGCCACTCTTCAACAAATACTTTTCAACGTTTTGACACATCGAAGAAACGTCTCGTCTTTACGTTCGGACAATTTGTCTTTGGTCTCGCTTCTGTTTGGGTTAGGAACTTGGTCGATTTATCGAGCTCTTTAGCATTTAAGGGGAGGGGGGAGAGGTTTCGGGAATTCTTTTGATTTCCAAAAATTTCGGGAATTCTTTTGATTTCCCAAAATTTCGGGAATCCTTTTGATTTCCCAAAATTTCGGGAATTCTTTTGATTTCCCAAAATTTCGGGAATTCTTTTGATTTCCCAAAATTTCGGGAATTCTTTTGATTTCCCAAAATTTTGGGAATCCCTTTGATTTCCCAAAATTTCGGGAATTCTTTTGATTTCCCAAAA